>NMUG010000241.1:0-24831 GCA_002855965.1 Monotropa hypopitys
TCCATCCTCATCACATCACTCTATAATCCCTAAATAACCTTCTCATTTTATGCAGACTAGATCCAAAACTAGAGATATAGTTGACAAACAATTTCTGTGTATTGCTGCTCCAAGTCAACATCCAATAGATTACCTGGACAATATTAAACAAAAATCTGTTAAGGAAGCTTTGACATCAACAAAATGGGCCACTACCATGCTTGAAGAATACAAGGCCCTACAAAATCAAAACACTTGGTCTCTAGTGCCTTCACCACAACACAAAAATGTTGTTGGTTGTAAGTGGATATTCAAAATCAAAAGAAACTCTGATGGTATCATTGCCAGATACAAAGCTAGACTTGTGGCAAAGGGATTTTGTAACACTCCCAAATTTTGAGACATAGTTTTTTTAGAAGTGTTAAATGTAGGTAACGAGTATCCAAACAAAAGGGTAAAGAACTAACAAACATACTACGCTACCCACATACTAGAATTATTACAATGCTTGCTATGAAACGAGATAACGATACAAGATGCGAATAAGGTTTTATATCACAACCCTGTACCAGTGCATCAACTGAAAATAAAAGAAAGGCCGAAATAGGATTTTATAAATTAATCATGTACAATGCGGCCAACAGAAAAGAAAAGAAGTGCTAAAGCTAAAAAGTAAGGCAACCTATCATCTATTATCCAGTCCAGCTCCAAGTCCAGTAAAGGATCCCGCAGCCACTCCAAGTCAAGGAGGAAATGTCCTACAAAGTAGAGGGTCAGGCACTACCGACTGGTAGAGATACTCTATCTTCAAACGTCTATAATATTAGGTGTGATGTGCGTCTCATGCAAGGGATGTAAGTGTGACTTATGCAATGGATCTCATTATAATTAAAAACATTCCCTTTTCTTTCAAGGTTCCATATTTGACTCATCGTAGAGAAAAGTAGTAAAGCACTGTGTCTAACCAAGACTCGAAAGAGAAGTACTACATATCCAACATCTACCAAACAGTTACCTAGACAAGGCCAAAGGGAATTGTGTTCAAGTGTCGACTCACACTAAGTAAAAGACTCATTTTCCATTATATAAACGTATTCCAATTCACATTACATTCCAAGTTCTATTTGTATTCCATTTCCGTGCCTTATAGTAGGAGCAAGGATAATATCAATCAACAATCACAGAGTATCGGCTAGCTCCGCATCAGGGCTCGTTAACCCTTTATCGTGTAGTTCCTGTTTTCCCCGGCTCACTGGGAAGGTCCAGTCAAACCTCCATTGCGCAATGTCGTGTGCCACTCTGAATAGTGACCCAAGGTAAGCAACCCGAATCATAGCCACTCATCAGTATCCAATTCCTCTTATAGAGTACAGTATCACATTTCATTATTTTTTTTCATTCCGTGCGACCTAGGGCATACTACCTGTAACACCCTCAAAATTTTAAACCTTTTTTTTAAAAGAACTTAAATAAGGATATAAGAGCATATGAATAAAAGACTAAGAGATAATTGCATTAATCCCACAAACGTTCCATAATTCCAATGCCACACATCACACATGAGTTTAATAGAAGATCAAGTCGGGTGTTAATTATTACAAAACTTAAAAATTTAAAAGGAAATGATAACGAGTCCATAAGTTGGACTAATGCTCCAATGCTCCTTCAAAAGAATGCTTGAACCCTGTCAATCTATGCCATCGGCTCCTTCCCTATAAAAGAGAGGGTTAGGCCACGCCTAGTAGGAAATCCCAAACAAGAAATTCATGCGAAAGCGATACACAAAAGTATGAAAGATGCAAGCATAGAAGTAGGCAAAATATTGAAGTGTGACCACCAAGTGAAAGGTAAAAGCTTTTCCAAGACTTGTCATATTTTGAAAGTGTTCATTGCATGTTTTTATTTTCTTTCGAAAGAGATACTTATTTCAATTCTCAGTAACGACGATGAGTTTAAAGGCTAGTTCCGTCGGAGGGGCTCATCAACCGATCAACGTGTCATTTCCTCATGATTTCCCGACCCGTCGGGAGGGCCCAGTCAGACCCCCATTGCGCAATGTCGTGTATGCTAACACAAGCCACCCAAGGTATACAACCCGTATCAATAGCCACTCATCATTAACCAATTTCCTCGTATAGAGTCAAGGGCCAATGCCACAATACAGTTTCCACAATCGTTCGTTCATGATTCATATAACAACCAAGGGTTAAATTCTCACAATTAACATAGGTTCTCGCGTGTCAATATGAACAATACTTGTTGAATTTCATGAATTTAGGTTCCAATTAAATTTTCCCCAAATCTCCATATTTAGCCAAAATCTAGATTTTCAACAAATTGGGGCTTTTCGATTAAAACTACAAATTAGTAAAATTGAAGCGTCAAGGAACCTAAAGACATGTTATACAACAACCCTTTACAAGGTTTGGACACCCAATCGACATTAAACACAACCCTACACAAACAACGAACCTACTAACACAAAATCGAAGAGATTTTGAAGTGTATAACACAATACATGAATAACAAGGTTAGAATCCCCTACCTCAAGATTATTTGACTTACAACCCACCAAGGATCTTCCACACACGATCTTGATTCGAGCCTACCACCGGATAGAGCTTGAAGAGCTCTCCAAGCTTTGCAAAGACCAAAATCCAAGGGGAGGTCTTGATTCTTTGAGAAATTAGAGAGAAGATTGAGGTTTGAGAGAGTTTTGGAGAGGGAAGAGAGAGAGGCTTCCAAATATTTCGGATATAATGAAACCCTAGGGCCAAAATAACCAAAACCCGCAACTTAAAACATTCTACCCGACGTCCCCCGTCCGGACGGGAAACCCATCGTCCGGACGAGAGAACCAAACTTCTTTCGGACGAGACCCATCCTCTTCCGGACCATACCTCCTGAAGCATTTTCCTCAACTCGCTGCTCGGTCGTCCGGAATGGACACCTTCCCGTCCGGACGGGGAACCTACTGAAGGTCCCGAATGTTGCTGAAATGCTACCAAGTCTTGTCGACGCAACTACAAACACTTCCTCAACCTTCGACAAGCCAAAACAACGTCTCTCGATCATACCACGCCATCCATAACGTTCTCAGCACTTCCCACAATCGAATTAAGCTAATCGACACTAAGCGATCTAACGATTTAACGAACGGCTAAGACATGATTTTATTCGAGATAATACTAAAAATATTTAAAATGAAATAAAATTTACGGAGTGTGACACTACCTCCTAGTCGACGTATCATTCCAAATGTAACTTTTATTTTATTCTTTCCAAACCAATTCTGTTTATTCACAAAACGTCCATTTCCAAAACATTTCCGTTCATTTTACAGAACATGTCATTCGTTCACAAAACATTCCACTAGTTCGATTTTCCTCAAAACGTGTCGAGGTACCATTTTAAACCCATCCACGATCAATAGAATCCAAATCAAGTATTTTCCCCTAATTTAATTTCATAAATCAACGCCAACGGATTTTTTTACAAAAATTGGGGTTTTTCACAATCGAACTCGGAATCGAACAACTAACGTCCCAGGGAAAACGTAGCGACCCCAGACAAAACTCAACGCGACCAATTTAAGTGAATGACAACACGTTAACACTAATTTTAGGAATATACGTAATTGACGGAATTTCATAAAACGTGCGAGAGGGAAGTAAAAGGACCAACAGTACAAATAAGAGGGATAGAGAACTCTACCTTAATCAGAGCTCCGGTGACACTCGCCGGAAAAGTCACCGGAAAACCTCCATTGCCGGAGTGAACCAATCTCACCAACGGATTGAGAGGGAGAACCTAGGGTTTTAGAGAGGGAGAAACTTATTGCGAATGGACGATCTATGCAAATCACCGTGGAGAGGGGAGCGATGCCGACGACGTTAACACTCCGCGTTTTTGCCGATTCTCAACGGATTGAGAGGGATGGAAGAGAGAAGGGAGAGAGAGTTGAGAGAGGGAGGTAGAGAGAGAGAGCTAGGGTTCCAATTGGGGAGGAAGATCCCAAAAATCGGATCCAAGGCATATATAGGACCCCTTGTGAAATCCCCAAACTACCCCTCAATAATTTTCCCCGCACATCATTTTTTGGCCTTCACGACCGGTCGACGGATTTGGCCCGATCGATAGAGGCTGGTAGGAATGCCTCTCAGACTTATGTCGACCGGTCGACGACGGTATGGTGTACCGGTTGACACGGCCAGATTTGCACTGAATTGAAAGATTGATTTTCCGAGAGTATTTTGGTCCTAACTTCTTCGTCCGGACTCCGATTGAGACGATTCAAGTTGCGTTGGATTCGTAATCGAATTATCCACAACATCCTTGAACAAGAAATTTGATTTGAAGAATTGATCAAATCGAAGAATTTAAATGCGATTAAGGATATTCGATTTATTTAAACGAATGGAAATTTATTAAAATTTCCGGAGTGTGACAAACTACCCTCCTTACAAGAATTTCGTCCTCGAAATTTCCAGGGTAAAAGAATCGCGATACGACACTACGAGGATAGCACTATCCGAACACAAACCACGAGGATTCCCAAAGAAAACCGGCAACAACGACAAAGAGATTCCTAACCGCGACAACTCTGCCTCAAATATCCAACAATAATCGCAAACCTAACAAAACCACCAAACTTTCTCAAAAGAATTACACGTCGCAACACAAAAATATCCACAATGCACGAAACGCCAAAGAAGGATCGGACTCAGGCAAAAGAATTTGTCCTCGAAGGAGTTAAGAAGTTCCAAAAGAAACGACTTCCGTGCAGCTAAACATTTTGAAACCGTTCGATTAAGCAAGAGACATCAACATTCAAACAAGAAACATGGTACAAACGCCAAACCACAAGAATATCACCACGAAAAATTTCCATAAAAATCTAAGAAGCGTCACAACACCAAATGAACATGCCGAGATGACACCAACGTGCCGAAACGCCAAGGATACGAAGGGACACGGCACGGACATGCCGACGCGCGAAGGACACGCCGAGGACACGCCGTTACGCCAAGGACATGCCTAGGACATGCCAACACGCCAAGGATACGCCTAGGACATGCCGATACGACGAGGATACACCGATTTTTCCCAAATATTTTCCGAAATTTTACAAAACGCAATGAAGCGATTCTCAACCACTTTTAGGATATCCATAACGACTTCATCACCACAAACACGTGAAATAATTTTGGGGATAGACTTTCTGAAGGAGATAGCAATGGTCCAACCGACACGAGAGAGGATTTCAAAGCAAGACAAACCACAAGGGATGGTCACACAACAACTGTGCCACCCGAATCACCTTAAATAACCACAACGCCACCAGGGGAAGAACTCAACAAACAAAATCTTACAACACAACCCGCACACACCTAGCGTGGTACCAGAATGACTAAGAAGTTTGATTTGAGATGTGCTGGCCAGTTACCTTCTCAAAACAATCCTTCATTTTCATTCCTATACTACATGATACGGATTACGCACACCGGTCATGACAAACACCACCACATTCCAAGTCGGTGCAGTCGACTTCAAAGAGACACATATATTCTATCCCAACACTCACAACACAGCTGCACAAAAATGAACTCATCTTACTGAACACATCGACCAAAATCCCATCCAACAGCACCCTCTCAAACAAGATTCTAAGTGAGACAACATCACAGAACAGAAGTGTCCAAATGCAAATGGACACTGCACCAACGGAAACATCAACAATCCGGATTCGCACGGAGACACGCCTAATAAGAACGAGTGCACGAAGTCAACCCACAAGACAAGAGAGCACGATGCAAGAATACGATTCCTTAAAACAAGCTCTACGAAGTAGATGATTCTCTACGCGTGAGAAGAACAACACATTACCACTACGACAAGCGCCACAACAACAGACATACCACAAACAGTCGACAAGAATATGGCAATAGCCAGTCGCAACATCAAAAGTTGGAAAACAATGAGCAAGAAGATTTTTCAAACAACGCATAGCTTACGCAATCGCCACCAAGTGCCAACAAGAAACATAAGAAGTCAAATCGCACACCACCGAAGAACAAGGAATCCTAGTAACGACAAGGATAAGGCACGAGTGTATGCGACAACATTTTCAATAAGGATGGTAGAGACCATCGATCAAGTACACTGATCCACGAGAGTAGAAGAGTCAACAAGGAACCAAGAAACGACATCCACTCACTGATCCTGTCAAGGTTAAACAAGGAGGAATTCAACATGCTGAGAAAGAGAGACACCCAGTCAACCACATCCCACCATCAGGAAGAAGCAAAAGAATTTCCCAAGCCACGATTCATTTTCTATAACCTCAAACCAGAATGAGAAAGCAAACTCTAACTTTCGTCTTCAAATCCCAAGCAAACACACGATACCTCAATCCATCAACTAAATTATTCCATCTCTTCCGAATCCATGATTTTAACCAAATCCACATCCCAAACTATAAGTCACTGAGTAAGGTCACTACACTTCTATCTCTCAACCCAAAACCATTTCATCTTCACATTATCATCCAACAAGGCAAGAAACCCAAATTCCACTTCTAAGGAGAACCACAAGATAGTCACACACACACTATCACTCCAAAACATCAAGAGAGAACTGAAATCCTCAAACTATTTTCCTAGCTCAAAACACAACAACAACTCATGGAGCAAACCCCAAGGCATCCCAAAAGTAGGTCTAACACCCAAATCACACAACAAGCCCACTTGACCAATCGAGACAAAACCAACACAAAACTATCTCCCAATTCGTTGCACAAACCAAATAACCAAATAACCAAAGAACCACTAACCATTGTGGACTAACATAATTCTAACCCTTTTCGAAGGATCTCAAGTCACCACTTAGTGCTGCCACACGAACAAGATACCACACCCAACTTCCTTCATCCTTCTCTCTCAACCAAGAAATACTGCAGCCGCAAGGCACTAAGTCTAACACAAGTCCTCAAGGGACCTCAAACCACAAGTCAAGACTAACTCTCGCATCAACTAAGGGTAGAGCAATACCAACACTAACATCAACCACTTGGTACTAGTCCGCAAGGAGAACGTACTAACCCACGGGTACTTCATATCCCAAGTGAATCATACACAATCTCTACCACGACAAGGCCTTACCACACCGAGGTATTCTCACTTCCCAAGAAGTTACAACCACGAGACCGCCAAGTGCCAACACATCAAAAAGCAACCACCAATCACAATCTCATGACAAGGTCATTCTGAGATTCTACAGCTTACATAAGGAACGAGATATACCAGGGAGACCCAATCAATCCCAAGGTAAACAACCATCAACCGCAAGGCTACCAAGCAAGAAGCCTACCACACAACGAGAATGGGAGTCAAAACTCACAAAGAGGCAATCAACCCCAAAAGTGCAAACAACAAACTCCAACAATCAATGTTACGAAGGGAACTAGGACTTAAGGCTCAATCGCAAGAGCACTACAATTTCCTAGTCGCAAGAGTGACTATCAACCCATCAATGTCAAGAAGAACGACATTCTTCTACAAGTAATATCGCACAAGGAGTTCATCAGCGACCATGAGAAAGAGAACTCAAAAGACGGTTACCCAATCATACACAGAATCATCATCCTCACGAGGAGGGCAGACAAGAATCCACCGATTGACCGCTGTAAAATCCATCAACCGCCACTAGAGATATGCTCAAAAGCCACAACGACAACAACGAAGATTCGCTTCCTATGAAGGGATTGACTCGACAAGCCATAACTACAACCACCAATGACCGATATCGAGGGACAAGAAGCCAAATCATCACAAGAGCCAATGAAGGAACTCATTCGCGTTCTAAGAACTAGGAACTCGAAATGGTTCACCACGACAGAATAGGTGACAACACTATCAACAAGAGGATATAATAAGAACATACAAGTCAAACATTGACAAGATCCTCTAAAAAATGCCAAAACAGGCTCAAAGGTCACCTCAATATAGACCGGATTTTACTCAAACTTTCAAAAGAACCACAACAAGACCAACTTGAATGAGTAGACACCACGAATTTCCAAATTATCTTATTAATTCGAGTCATAAAAACTTATTCTTTTAAGAGATCCATGCAATGCACACATATTCAATGCCTAGATACACATGCCATGCACCCTAAATGCAGTCCCTCAGAGCTACACAAAAGAAACGCTGCGTTCGTTGAGACTAAAAGTCTCACCCAAAGTCCTAGGTAAATCGGAACGAGTGCTCTGATACCAACTGTAACACTCCCAAATTTTGAGACATATTTTTTTTGAGAAGTGTTAAATGTAGGTAACGAGTATCCAAACAAAAGGGTAAACAACTAACAAACATACTACGCTACTCACATGCTAGAATTATTACAATGCTTGCTATGAAATGAAATAACGATACAAGATGCGAATAGGGTTTTATATCACAATCCTGTACAAGTGCATCACTGAAAATAAAAGAAAGTCCGAAATAGGATTTTATAAATTAATCATGTACAAGGCGGCCAACAGAAAAGAAAAGAAGTGCTGAAGCTGAAAAATAAGGCAACCAATCATCTACTGTCCAGTCCAGCTCCAAGTCTAGTAAAGGATCCCACAGCCACTCCAAGTCAAGGAGGAAAGGTCCTACGAAGTAGAGGGTCAGGCACCATCGCCTGGTAGAGATACTCTATCTCCAAACGTCTATAATATTGGGTGTGATGTACATGCTCATGCAAGGGATGTAGGTGTGACTTATGCAATGGATCTCATTATAATTAAAAACATTTCCTTTTCTTTCAAGGTTCCACATTTGACTCATCGCATAGAAAAGTAGTAAAGTACTGTGTCTAACTAAGACTCGAAAGAGAAGTACTACATATCCAACATCTACCAAACAGTTGCCTAGACAAGGCCAAAGGGAACTGTGTTCAAGTGTCGACTCACACTAAGTAAAAGACTCGTTTTCCGTTATATAAATGTATTCTAATTCCTATTACATTCCAAGTTCTATTTGTATTCCATTTCCGTGCCTTCTAGTAGGAGCAAGGCAAAAAACAATCAACAATCATATAGTATCGGCTAGCTCCGCATCAGGACTCGTCAACCCTTTATCATATAGTTCCTGTTTTTCCCGGCTCATCGGAAAGGTCTAGTCAAACCTCCATTGCGCAATGTCGTGTGCCACTCTGAATAGTGACCCAAGCTAAGCAACCCGAATCATAGTCACTCATCAGTATCCAATTCCTCTTATAGAGTACATTATCACATTTCATTATTTTTTTCATTCCGTGCGACCAGGGCATACTACCTCCTAGTCAACATATCATTCCAAATGTGACTTTTATTTCATTATTTCCAAACCAATTCCTTTTATTCACAAAACGTCCATTTCCAAAACATTTCCGTTCATTTCACAAAATATGTCGTTCGTTCACAAAACATTCCACTAGTTCGATTTTCCTCAAAACTTGCCGAGACACCGTTTTAAACCCATCCATGATCAATAGAATCCAAATCAAGTATTTTCCCCCAATTTAATTTCACAAATCGACGCCAATGGATTTTTTCACAAAAATTGGGTTTTTTTCACAATCGAACTCGAAATTTAACAACTAACGTCCCAGGGAGAACGTAGCGACCCTAGACAAAACTCAACGCGACCAATTTAAGTGAACGACGACACGTTAACACTAATTTTAGGAATATATGTAATTGACGGAATTTCATAAAACGTGCGAGAGGGAAGTAAAAGGACCAACAGTACAAATGAGAGGGATAGAGAACTCTACCTTAATCAGAGCTCCGGTGACACTCGCCGGAAAAGTCACCGGAAAACCTCCATTGTCGGAGTGAACCAAGCTCACCAACGGGAAGCTCTCGCGATGCTCTACAATGTTAGAGGAGACCAAAACCTTAGCCGATCAACCAATAAAAACCTAGGGTTTTAGAGAGGGAGAGAAACTTATCGTGAATGGACGATCTATGCACATCACCGCGGAGAGGGGAGCAATGCCGACGACGTTAACACTCTGCGTTTTCGCCGATTCTCAACGGATTGAGAGGGATGGAAGAGAGAAGGGAGATAGAGTTGAGAGAGGGAGGTAGAGAGAGAGAGAGCTAGGATTCCAATTGGGGAAGAAGACCCCAAAAATCGGATCCAAGGCATATATAGGACCCCTATGAAATCCCCAAACTGCCCCTCATTAATTTTCCCCGCACAGCATTTTTTGGCCTTCACGACCGATCAACGGATTTGGCCCGACCGATCGAGGCTGGTAGGAATGCCTCTCGGACTTATGTCGACCGGTCGACGACGGTATGGTGTACCGGTCGACACGACCAAATTTGCACTGAATTGAAAGATTGATTTTCTGAGAGTATTTTGGTCCTAACTTCTTCGTCCAGACTCCGATTGAGACGATTCAAGTTGCATTGGATTCGTAATCGAATTATCTACGACATCTATGAACAAGAAATTTGATTTGAAGAATGGATCAAATCGAAGAATTTAAATGCGATTAAGGATATTCGATTTATTTAAACTAATAGAAATTTATTAAAATTTGTGGAGTGTGACAGATTCCATCATCAAGAAGGACTTGATTTTCAGGAAACATTCAGCCCTGTGGCAAAATTTCCCACCATCAGAATCTTTCTCACTCTAGCCTTACACTTCAAATGGACAGTTCACCAACTTCATGTGTCCAATGCTTTCCTCTATGGACAACTTGAAGAAGAAGTCTATCTTACTCAACCTCTAGGATTTGTTGACCAACTTCACCCTTCCCATATGTGTAAACTACACAAGGCCTTGTATGGCTTAAAAAAAGCTCCCAGGACATGGTATTCTACATTCTCTCTACCTAAGTTCTTTAGGATTCAATTCTAGTCATTTAGACAACTCCCTCTTTGTTCAACAAACATCAAACTCCATCACTTATCTTCTCATCTATGTAGATGACATACTTGTCACTAGCAACAACAAATCTCATGTATCTCACCTGGCCTCTCAATTAAGCAACACCTTTTCCATCAAAGACATGTGCAATGTTAGCTACTTCCTTGCCATTGAAGTGTTAACAACACCCAAAGGGTACCTTCTATCTCAATCCAAATATGCAACTCAACTTTTGGAAAATGCTGGAATGACAAACTGCAAACCATCTTCCTCCCCTATAGCAGTTAAACCACCCAACGAAGAAGACACCACTATGTTTCCCCAAACTAGACTCTACAGGAATTTAGTTCGAGCCCTTCAATACCTCACAATCACCAGACTAGCCCTTGCCTTTGCCGTGAATCTTGCCTGTAAAAAAATGAAACCCCACAAACCATGACTTTGCTCTAGTCAAACAGATTCTAAGATACATCAATGGATCCATTCAGCATGGACTTAAATTTACCCCAGGACCACTCATCATTACAGCCTGCTCTGATGCAGACTGGGCTGGAGACACTCATGACAGGAAGAGCACTTCAGGAGCTTGTGTCTATCTTGGGACCAATCTCATCTCATGGTCTGCCAAGAGACAACCAATAGTATCCAGATCCTCCACTGAAGCAGAATACCATTCTCTGGCCCAGGTAGAAGCAGAAGTCACTTGGATTAAGCAAATCCTAACAGATTTTCACATCACCATTCTTGCCCTACCTATTCTATGATGCGACAACCTATTTGCCATCTCTTTATCTTCCAATCCCGTCTTCCATGCCAAAAGCAAACACATCCAGATTGATTACCATTATATCCGAGAACAAGTTCTTAACAAGCAGATGCATGTCAAGTACATACCCATCAGTAATCAAGTCGCTGACATTTTTACCAAACCACTGCCCACTACTCGGTTTAAACATCTACAAACCAAATTAATGGTTCGATCCAAAACTCACACATCAATTTGAAGGGGACAATTAAACTCTTCATGTATTCCCGGAAATTCACCTCCACTCTTCTGGAAGAGCAAGGCCCTCATCTCATCTATGTTCTGGTCTTCCAGAATAGCTCAAGTCATATTCAGAAAAATCACGTGACAGTATCATCAATATCTGCTATGGTGAGGTCTATCGGGAAATCATAGCCCATCTACCGGGAAATCACACGTGTGAATGTTTCCCTCCATTTGCTTTTTAAAATATTGAAAGTTTGTTGTATCCTTGCCTATATATAGGCATCCCTCTTTCTATATGTAAGTAAGAGAATGATTTAATAATGCGATTGAATCTATGAATTCATCAACAAGCACACATGCGACCGTCCCAATTTAAAGGGATCCAAACCTAACAAAGTCTAAAGTTTTCGTGAAATTATCAACCTTTTAATCTAGAGTAGGGATGGACTCAAGAGTGATAACCTCATCCTCAACAAGATTCCTACTAAAATAATGACACACGTCAATGTGCTTTGTACGAGAATGTTGGACGAGATTCTTAGAGATGTTAATGGCACTAGTATTGTCACAGAAGACGGTCAATGTGCCTTGATGGATGTCGTAGTCTCCATGAATTTCTCATCCAATCCTTACCTAGTTTGACACTTGTTCCCATAGAGGTTCAATCTATCTTATACTCACTCTTCAATAGGTCCTTGGTATATGTAGATTGGGACAAGAAAATCACATCTTTCAATGGATGCACTCGGGATCCTAGGAATTAGGTTAACTTGCCCATAAAGCTCATTTTAAACATATGGGACATTTGAGAACCAAATTGTTGAGATAGTTTTTTAGAGGTAGATCTGAACACAATATCATCGACGTAGATTTGAAAAATTGCAAGATTATACCAAACCAAATTGAGTCTTGAGTCCCAATAAATTAGGGTCGTCTACTTGAATCCTTTTTTCCAATGTGTTTTTTCGAGTGCATTGTGTTCCATCATACTTAGTAAACTTAGATCCTTATGAACTACAACTTCTAAAGTCAATTTAGATCTACCTATCCCCTTAGTTCTACCATCTATCATAACTTATCATTCCTCCTAACACATGTGTCAACGGGCCTATAATAGACATGTCCAAACCATCTTAATCTATTCTCTTATATTAGTTTTTAGCAGTGCTACCCCTACCATATCGCGAAGGTTTTCGTTTCTAATTCTATTTCACAAAGTATTATCAAACATCCATCTCAATATTCTTATTTCATCTACACTCATCTTACTCACATTTTGGTTCTTAGTCATCCAACACTCTGTACTGTTTAACATAATTGGCCTTATGGACATACGGTAGAACTTTTTCTTTAACTTTGCATGTATCATATGACCGCACAGCACTCTCACAACATTCATATACATGATCCATCCAACTTGTATTTTGTGTGTAACATACTCCACAGTCTATCCATCCTTAATTACAATTGAGCCAAGATACTTAAACCGCTCACTTCTTGGTAATTCTTGATTTTTGAGAGCCACCATGGCAACATTAGTACTTTGGTTGTCACTAAATTTACATATCATATACTTCATCATAGTCCTAATATTACTAAAACCTTGTGACTCCAATACTTATTTCCAAGTTTCTAATTTGACATTAATAGCTCTTGCAGTTTCATCTACCATGACAATATCATCTGCAAACAACATATGATATTGAATATCATCCTGAATGGGTCTAGTCAATTCGTCCATAACTAGGGCAAAAAGATAAGGGCTCAAAGAATACCCTCGATGTAATCCTATTGTGATTAGAAATCCACTTGTTTATGTAAATGTATCTTATTGTATTCTTGGTATATATCCCAGTGTATCCCATAATTTAGGTAGTATCCCATAATCTAGGATTTGATTAGCTTGATTTATGGTAGAATTAATTTCATCTTTTGGTTATTTATACTCAGACTTGTATTTGTAATAATTCATTAAAAATATACATTTAAGTTTTATCTTCTTTGATTTCTAATATGGTATTATTGCCCTAGGGTTCTGGATCTCGAGATCTACAGCAGCCCTATAGCGACCATCGCCGAACTTCAGCATCTCTCATCCAACCATCGCTAAACCTCAACATCTCTCTCGACGGACCTGAACACCTTTCTTGCTAATTTGTATGTATCTCTATTCATAGGTCGTGCCTACTTTTTCTCTCCTCTGATCTCCCCTACCAGCCCACAAATGACCTTCGTTGGACCCTTATTGCTCTCGTTGAACCCTAACAACTTTCTCCCAAGGTGTCGATCTATCTGTATCTCTCTCTCTCTCTCTCTATATATATATATATATATATGTGTGTGTGTGTGTGTACGCACACGCTAGATCGATATACACCTCCAGCAACCAACAGACCTCAATCAACCTTCGTCGGACCCACATTGTCACTCGCAATACCTCAGAGACCTTCGTCGGACCCTTGCTATTCTCTCCAGACCCTAACAATTCTCTCTCAATGTGTCGATCTATCTGTATCTCCCTCCCTCCCTCTCTCTATGCAAGATTAATATATACCTCCAGCAACCGATAGATTTTCGGCAACCTCTGGCGACCCCCACCGACCTCCGACAAGCCTCCCTGATGGTCGATGAGACATCTTGTCCATGGGTGATAGTTTTGACCGGCGTATATACTAAGTGAGGGAATTAGAACCAAGTTGGTGTGGTTAATAATCTAAATTTTGTGCATATGTCCTTAGTGTGCTATTATTATAAATTTAGGGGTCCAATTGGAAGACGGGAATGATGTACCCCTAATGTGTAAATATCAATATTATAGAGGTTTAATTTAAGGTGCATTTGTGAGGGGACTTGGAAGGTCTCAAGGGTTGCATGCATAAGGGACCCCAACAGCACATGCACATACAATATGATATATTGGAGCCATTTTAGTCCACTTACAAGCCTTGGGGAGGTGGAAAGGCAAATCTTTCCCCTCCCATGCTATATTAACTATCATGGGGTTTATTTCCCCCATTACTCCACCCTCTCACCCTTTCTAGCTCTAGTATAAACTCGAGGACTTGGAAATATTCTAAGTCCCTTGGTAGAAGAAAAAGAAGGAAAGAAGGAAGAAGAAGAAGAAGGAGGAGATAGCGCATATAGCTACACGTATAGCACACACACACTTAAGTGGACGGTAGATGGTCGCGGTTGCACCAACATAGTTCTCGAATTGTTTTCCGAGGGGCAAAAGCTGCGGTTGAGGTGAACATTCACACCCCAATAAACTGAATTTTATGTCTCTTATGTGTATGATTGTAACTTAGTAATCACGGTATGAAGAAAGTTGGACAAATAGATAAGTGTATATGCATGTGTTACGCTTAACGCAAATCTGCCACATTTTTAGTAAATGTTTAATTAAGTGTCTAAATAATAAGAAATTGTCTTGGAACTTGTGAAAGATTAAAATACCATGTTAAGGTGCTATTTTATGAAAAGGATGGAGTATGTTATGTAGAAAACTAGGATAACCAAATAGATTTCAGTAAGGTCGTCAATTCTTCCTTTTTTTTATGAATAAAGTGTTTTTAGTAACCAAAAAGTTTTATCTCTGGATTTTGATTGTGAACTTAGTATATTTTCGAAAAATAATAAGGATGACAAGTTGTGTTTCAAAAAAATAAGAAGGATGAGAAGTTGTACAAGAAAATTAAGAGTTTTGAATAGATTTGTGTTAGAATGAATATTCTGCTTACTTTTCCGGTTGTAACAAACTTACCAAGTTTGGGCCCTTATGTCTCAAATTATGATCAAATTCTTTTATACATGATACTCACAGAAATATGCTAAAATATAGTTTTTACAAAATGTTAAGGACAATGGAAAAGTTCTTAGATTAAAATGCATTTTTAGTACCAACTCCAAATCTATCCCGATTTGAGAGTCTATGTTTACGGTCTAAACTGGGGTATATAATAAACTGACATCATAATGATTTTTGGTAGAGACTTAGTCCTCTTCCTTATGGTCGTCACGGTATAAGATTTGTAGAGTTTTAAGATTGTAAAATAGAAGTTATGAATTTTCTTCTAAGATGGATCACAACTGCCTTACTGAAATTTAACTTTATATACGGGGCTAGTTTGCCTAGCTACACTTGTCTTTTTAATCCAAAATTTGGACACGAAGTATATATGCAATCTATCTTGCATTTTATCATGAAAAAATAGTATCCTAAATGGGAAAATGAATTTTAGATAATTAAGTACATAGATGTCTTTTTCAGGCTTTATCCCAAAAATACCATTTTAAACGGAATAATAGCACGGATCGCATCCAGAGCCAATCAGATATAAAGGAGGAATTGGAATGGGAGTTATAAGGTATTGGGATATGCAACAGCTATCCATACATGGCCATTATTATACAGCCATTTCATACTTGTTGACCCTAACCTTATTGGTTGACATTGTTCTCAGTTTTTTGACCACACCTGTTGTAGATCTGCTCCACACTGATATGGAAAGTATTTATAAAGTTTTACAACTGACACTGATATATGGATAAGAACTATAAATTATGATAGTTAAGCCAAGTACTGTTCACGTATATTTCTAAAATTGGAAAATGAACGATTTTAATTTAATTACTATCATCTAAATTGTTTTAATTATAAGAAATAAAATATAATTTGGGTCACTGTATATTTATTAGCTTATATGAGAACTGTTCCCTTATTGTTTTATAGGAAATTGATGTGACGTTTGCATGATTTCATGAATGGACGATATCATTAGCCGATTTGTTCCAGTGGTGATCATATGATATAATAGTTTAGACTCTGGGGAGTATTTTGAACTTGGTAACTCTAATCACGGTTTATTTATTTTTTTAATTATGTCTATTCCACAGTTAACAAATATTTTAATTCGTCTTATCTAATTTAAGAATCACTGTATAAATGAATAAGTATTATAAGAGACCGTAGGTGAGCAAGCCATCGGTCGAGTCGCTGTCACCGTTCTACCATGGGATGGGCCTTTGGGTCACTGAACCAGGTCAGGCTGTGACAGCCGACAACTCTTTTAAGCCTCTGATCTACCTTCTCTGCAACTTATTAGCACTCAGTAACACCACTTAGTAAGTTTTCAGCATCACCTAGTGAGTTTCGGCACCACATAGTGAATTTCGCAAGATGTCGGGAGATAAGGCGAATGGTATTTGCATTAGTGGTTTTCTCGTCTCCAATGGTTGCTAAATATCAGTAGTATAAGACATTTATAGCAGTCATTCAATTGAACCTTTCCCAAGATTCTTCCATGACCGTCATTCACTCAGGTTTGCATGGCTCTCCTACCAAAGGTATCTTACCCACCACTTGGATCTTTGACCCTAGCTCTTCTTATCATATTACTCTTAATCTGTCCATCCTTAGTCACTGTGTTAATCTCGTTTCTCCTATTAGTATTTCCGCTGCAAATGACTCTCCCATGCATGTAAATATATTCGTCCTATTCTGTCAACTGCTTCCTGTTTACTATCTAGTCCAAATGTCTTTTATGTTCCCCAATTAAGTTTAATCCTTTTTTGATTAGAAATTTATCTCACTCCAGTTTTGATGTCCTTTTTATCTCTTCTGGATGTGTTGTGCAGGATCAGGTGTCCAAAAAGTAGATTGGGACTGACCTTAGACTTATGATCTCTATATCTTGGAAAGTTTGCATATTCCAACAGAGTCATCCCCCATAGCAACAACATCCTTTTGTTTATATCAACAATACACCTCCTTTTATCTTTGGCATTCTAGGTTGGGGCATTTTTCTAGTGGGCGTCACAAACTTTTATCTAAGTCTAGTCTCTTGGGAAAACTTTCAGCTAGTGACATTTTTGAATGCAGTGGTTGTAAGTTTGCAAAAATGTTAGTCTTATATTTTAATAAAAACACGTCTGTTTCCACTTCTCCTTTTCAACTTGTCCATGCAAACTTATGAGGACCATCTATGTTTGCCACAAAGGTGGTTCTGTTTACTATGTCTCTTTTGTCGATGGTTATAGTCGGTATACTTGGGTCTACCTATTGACACACAAATCTGGTTTTTACATAGTTTATCGTACATTCCATGCTACGGTTCAAACACAATTCTCTACATCCATTAAAGTTCTTCAGTCTAGTTTGGGTGGTAATATAATGTTTCTAAGTTTGTTGCATTCCTCAAAACATATGACACTGTTAATCAATCCTCTTGCTTTGACACTCCTGCTCAAAATGGTAGAGCTGAGCAAAAACACTAGCATATGAAGTGATCTGACGGATGGCATCGAGCAATGGAAGATTTATTTTGACTTGCTTGAACACTTCCATAATATTATCAATAGAAGTGTCCTACTTACAGAAGTGAGAAGATGCATCAAGACAAGCGGAAAAGGGTGCCTTTAGAATGTACGACGGAACTCCTGGTGAGTCCGAAGTAGATGGAGAGTCAATGGGAACTTCATTTCCCTTAGAATGAATTGGATGATCCCCTTTGGATAGAGACTTTGTCTCATGAGTTTTGGGGTCCCGTAGGATGATTTCAATTTGTTTGCCGCTCCTCAAGGTGGTAATAGCTTTGACTTGCTCATGGTGGAGCGAGTCATCTATGTAATGCACACCCCTTGAGCTGGAGATGGCTTGGCTTGGTAATTTCCCATCTTATTTTCAACTCATTTGATTGGCTAGTTGCCCTACTTGGGCTTCTATCTTGGATAGTTATTGAGCAGTCGAATGGATAAGTTGGGATTTTTCATTGAAGGTAGTGAGAGCTACGAGAGTTTGATCCTGAACAGAAGGGTCGAATGGAGCGGGTGTAGGGACTGGTGATTGATATGGTGGTGGTGAAAGGCAAATGGACTGATGATATAAGTTATTTAAAAAAGAATTTCTTGCATTGTCATACACTTGTACCCAATATTATAGACGGTAGGAGATAGATTATCTCTACCAGGCGGTGGTACCTGACCCTCTACTTTTCTAGGACTTGCTCCTTGGCTTGGAGTAACTGTGGAATCCTTTACAGGACTTGAGGCTTGACCAGATAGTGGACCGTAGGCCGTAGGATGCTTTCTTGTCAGTACTATACTTTCTTTTCTTTTCTGTTGGCCACCTTGTACAGAATACATTTATAAATCCTATTTTGGATTTTTCTTTTAGTTGGGCACTGTTGTACAGGGTTATGTTATAAAACCCTTTTTGCCCCTTTTATTTGTATTAGAGTAGCGCAGACATATATTGTAATAAGTAGTGTAATGGGTATGTGCGTGGTAGATAGTACTTTACCCTTTTGTTGGATACTCATTACCTATTTAACACTTTCCATTGTTTATTTCAAAAAAAATGTACTTTAAATTTGGGAGTGTTATAGTTGGTATCAGAGTGCTCGTTCCGATTTACCTAGGTCTTTGGGTGAGACTTTTAGTCTCAATGAGCACACTGTTTCTTTTGTGTAGCTCTGAGGGATTGCATTTAGGGTGCATAGCATGTGTATCTAGGCATTGAATGTATGTGCATTGCATGGATCTCATTAAAACAACAAGTTTTTATAACTCGAAATTAATAAGACGGTTTGGAAATTCGTGGTGTCTACTCCTTCGAGTTGGTCTTGTTGTTGTTCTTCCGGAATTTTGAGCAATTCCTGTCTATATTGTGGTGACTTTTGAGCCTATCTTGGCAACGGTTAGAGGATTTTGTTGATATTGGACTCGTTTGTTCTGGTTGTATCCTCTTGTTGGTAGTGGTGACTCCTACTCTAGCTTGGTGAACTGTTTCTAGTTCCTTGTTCTTAGGGTGTAAATGAGTTCTTCATTGACTCTTGAGGTGATTTGGCACTTTATTCCTCGGTTTCGATCATTGGTGACTGTAGCTATGGCTTGTCGAGCCTATTCCTCTGTAGGAAGCAGATTCTTATTGTCGTCATCGTGGCTGTTGAGCCTATTCTCGGTAGCGGACGACGGACCTTGCGGCAGTCAGTGGAATTGATTCTCGTTTGCCCTCCTAGTGAGGATGATGATCTTGCGTATGGTTGAATGATCATTCCTTGAGTTTCCCCTTTCACTCTTAAGCGAGGTTGTTGTTAGCCTTTCCTTCTAAGAGTGATGTCCCTCCTCTCGATGTCAGTTTGATGGTCATTCTTGTGGCTGGAAATTTGTAGTGCTCTTGCGATTGAGCCTTGGATTCTATTTCGTTTCGTGACGTTGATGCCTGGAGTTTGTCTTGTGTACCGTGGCTTGATGGTTTCCTTGTGGTGGAGTTGTGTCTCCCATTCTCATTACGCGGTAGACTTCTTGCTTGACAGCATTGTGGTTGATAGTGGTTCTATTTTGGAATTGATTAGGTCTCCCTAGTGTGTATAGTTCCTTGTGTGAGATATGGAACCTTAGAATGACCTTGTTTGTGGGTATGTGATGGGTGGTTGCTTCTTGGTGTGCTATCACTTGGTGTTCTAGTGATTGTGACCTTCCTTGGGAAGTGAAGATGCCTCGATGTGGTAAGGCTTTGTCATGAAAGAGATGGTGAGTGGTTCACTTGGGATATGTAGTATCCTTGGGTTAGTAGGTTCTCTTTTCGGACTAGTATCAAGTGGTCGATATTAGTGTTGGTAGTGCTCTACCCTTACTTGATGCGAGATATGATCTTGACTTGTGGTTTGAGGTACCTTGAGGATCTTGGTTCTCTTTGAGGCATTAAGGTGATGGTGCGTGTGTGACTATCTTGTGTTTCTTCCTAGAAGTGGTATCTGAGTTTCTTGCCTTGTTGGGTAATAATGTGAAGAGAAAATGGTTTTAGGTTGAGAGATAGAAGTGTGATGATCACGTTTGGGTGACTTAGAGTTTGGGATGCAGATTTGGTTGAAGTCATGGAGCTAGTAGAAATGAATAATTGGGTTGATGTCTTAAGATAATGTGTGTTTGCATGGAACTTGGAGATGAGGGTTAAAGTTTTCTTTTTATTTTGGTATGAGGTTATAGAAGGTGGATCGTGGCTTGGGTAAATCTTTCGCTTCGTCTTGGTTGAGGAATGTGGTTGGCATGGTGTTTCTCTTTCTCGGCATAGTGAATTCCTCCTTGCTTAACCTTTGCGGGATCGGTGAGTGGATGTCGTTCCTTGGTTTCTTGTTGACTCGTCGACTCTCTTGGGTCAATGTGCTTGATCGATGGTCTCTACCATCATTGTTGGAAGTGTTGTCGCGTGTGCTTGTGCCGTATCCTAATCGTTTCTAGAATTCCTTGTTCTTCGGTGGTGTGCAATTTGACTTTTCGTGTTTCTCGTTGGCACTTGTTGGCAATTGTGGGGGCTGTGCGTTGTTTGGGAAATCTTCTGGCTCTTTGTCTTCTACTAGGTGTGTTGTAGTTGGCTTTCTCTGTCTTCCTATCGATTGCTCGTGGAGCACCTGTAGTCGTGGCGCTTGTGGTAGGGGAGATGCGTTGTTCATATTACGTGTAAAGAATCATCTACTTCGTAGAACTTGTTTTCGAGAATCATATCCTTGGTTAGTGCACTCTTGTCTTGCGGGTTACCTTTATGCATTCGTTCTTGTTTGCCGTGTCTTCGTGCGAATCCAAATTATTGTCGTATCCATTGGCGTCGTGTCCATTTGCGCTTGGACACTTCTGTTCTGCGATGTTGTCTCCCTTCGGAGTTCTTGTTTGAGAGTGTGTTGTGGGATTGGTTTGTGTTTAGTGTAATCAGTGAGATGAAGTCACATTTGTGTTGTGCAGCTGTGTTGTGAGTGTTGGGGTAGAATGTATGTGTCTCTTTGAAGTCGACTGCACCGACTTGGATTGTGGCGATGTTTGGCGTGACCGGTGTGCGTAGTCCGTGTCATGTGGTGTAGGAATGAACAAGAAGGATTGTTTTGAGAAGGTGACTGGCCAGCACATTTCAAATCAAACTTCTTAGTCATTCTGGTACCGCGCTAGGTGTGTACGGGTTGGTTTGTGAGATTTTGCTTGTTCGGTTCTTCTTTTGGTGGCGTTGTGGTCGTTTGATGTGATGTGGGCGGCACGGTTGTTGTGTGACCACCCTTTGCGGGTTGTCTTGCTTTCAAATCCTGCTTCGTATCGGTTGGATTGTTCTTACCTTGTTCGGAAACTTATTTTGGGTTTGTTTTGCTCGTTCGTAGTGATCAAGTCGTTGTGGACTTCTTTGCGGTAGTCGAAAATCACTCTTTTATTTTTCTAAAATTTTAGAAAAATATTTAGAAAAGATCGGTGTATCCGCGTATCGGTACCGTACCGGAGTATCCTCGGCGTATCGGAGCGTCCTAGGCGTTCCTTACCGTATCGGCGTGTCCTAGGAGTATCCTTGGTGTATCAGAGTATCCTAGGAGTATCCTTGGTGTATCGGAGTATCCTAGGCGTATCCTTGGCGTGACCTCGGCGTGTCCTAGGTGTATCCTTCGCGTGTCGGCGTATCCGTACCGTTTCTCCTCGTATCCTTGGCGTTCCGGTACTTGGAAATTTTTTCCGACATGTCCACATTGTGTCGTGACATGTTCTAGAATCTTGTGAAAATTTCTGAAATTTTTCGGGGCGATATTATTGTGGTTTAACCTCTGTCATACACCTGTACCCAATATTATGGACGGTAGGAGATAGATTATCTCTACCAGGCAGTGGTGCCTGACCCTCTACTTTTGTAGGACTTGCTCCTTGGCTTGGAGTAACTGCGGGATCCTTTACAGGACTTGAAGTTGACCAGATAGTGGACCGTAGGCCGTAGGATGCTTTCTTGTCAGTACTGTACTTTCTTTTCTTTTCTGTTGGCCGTCTTGTACAAGATAAATTTATAAATCCTATTTTGGCATTTTCTTTTAGTTGGGCACTGTTGTACAGGGTTATGTTATAAAACCCTTTTTGCCCCTTTTATTTGTATCAGAGTAGCACGGGCGTATATTGTAATAAGTAGTGTAATGGGTGTGTGCGTGGTAGATAGTACTTTACCCCTTTGTTGGATACTCATTACCTATTTAACACTTCCCATTGTTTATTTCCAAAAAATGTACTTCAAATTTGGGAGTGTTACAGGAGGTCTCTTACCAAACTGCCAAACCTGGCAGAGACTCATCTAAGTTCTTGGCCGAAGGGTTGTGGGTTTAACCAGAGTCTCATCTGGACATAATATGAATGTTCTGCTCATAGATAGTACGCCAAAGGCTCAGATCTACCAAAACAGAAATATGCCGAGCTAAAACACAGCCGACTGACCTGACGCCGAGCTGCCAAGCTTTGGTCCGGACAATAGATTGATCGGGTGGAAATATAGATTTTCAAGATTTGATTTCAAGTCGAATATAGGTCAAAAATGACCGTAGGAAAACTTTAAGGATTTTGGACCAATTGTCCGAACAACTAGGGTTGTAGCCGAGCTGGTAATGTCAAAGAACGACCGACTTCTGCCGAACACAATTGCTTCGGACAGAGTGATGATCAATCAATCAACATATGCATAGGAGTGCGTCCGAACTAAAAAATAACTTGGCCGAGCTAAATAACAATAGTATGGGCAAGTTATAGCCAAATGCTAGTTTTGTCGAGTAGAGAACAAATGGCTGTGCGGCGAAGCACTTATGGCCAAGCACAAAACTCTGCCGAACTGAATAATGGCCGCGCATAGGAAAGACAACAATAGTATGCAGTAAGACTCCAAATGACTTTGTCGAAGCAACATTATTAAGGCAAAACTTTAATTCAAGTCTACCGAACAACAAATTGGTATTCTAGGGCCTTTGCCGAACATAAAATGTTTTAAAACAAGAGTTATACCTTTGGCCGGAGTTCAATGTGCCGAAGGTCAATTGATCTGAGCTTAGATGATTTTGCCGAACATATTCTGATGTGAGCAGAGTCTTTATTGAACTGAGGATGTCTTGTCGAACTGAATTGAGTCATCTAGAAATCTGAAGAGTAATTGCCGAACTGATTACAATTTACCGAAGCTCAAAACAATGCTTCTAAGGAGTTTGGATGTACGGTTTAGAATTGCCGAACAACAGTTGATGGTTGAACTGCGGCAAATGGGTTGCCGAGCACTTTGAGTTTGAAAGATAAGTTTTCGAGCACTTGAGATGCAAGTTCAAGGCTATGCCAAACTGAATTACTTCGGACAGAATTTCTAGAGAGAGAAATAGAGAGTATGGATGCTCTCAATTTGTGTTGTGCCAAAAACATAAGGAATGAGAAGAGTATTTATAGATGAAGGCAAGATTTTGATTCCGGATGGTGGCATACATACCAACGGCGCCACTCACAAAAAGGTGGTCCCACCGGATGCCAGCCTTGGCTTCTAGCTCGCTGACCTCAGCCCACTCAACCGCACATTTGGATTCTTCTGCCGAAGTGATACATGACGTCAGCCCACTCAATACTCTTGTCTTACTTGACAGAGTGGTTGTCCAGATGGCCTGCTCACATAAACGAGCTGTAACATCTGACCTGTCCGGACCTCCATGTGGCCGGACCCCTATGGGCGAACTCCTACTGAGCTCGGCAAAACTTAGTCGGACTCCCGAATTCCCTTCTTCTTTCACTTTGGCCCCTGATTTAATTCTTTTCTATATTTTTATAACCCTCAAGACTAATCAAGTCTAATTAAATCCTCAAAAAATCATTTTTTGCATAATCAAACATTTCTATTTACTATTTTCTAGGGTCGGGGTCTCACATCCTCCCTAACTTTAAAGAAGTTTGTCCTCAAACTTTAAAATAATATATAACCATTCATCCATCCATAAGTAAGCTTTATACCTCATACGAACAATTGTGGATATTTCTGATGCATATCGCATTCCTTCTCCCAGGTAGCTTCATTGCCAGATTAGTTCTCCCACCGAACTTTAACTAATAGAATCACTTTGTTTCTCAATCGCTTCTCCTAACAATCCAATATTCTAATTGGTCATTCTTCGTAAGACAGGTTGTTGATACCCC
>NMUG010000242.1:0-24809 GCA_002855965.1 Monotropa hypopitys
AATGAATCATAATGCCAATAAGAAAGATATTCACTTAAGTGAAGTACAACATGGCATATGACCATATGTGAATCATGCATCAAGTAAGTGAAAGACGGATATGAGTCCATTTTCAAACAAGTGAGTACAATATGCCAACTATATGGGATATAACCATGAAACACAAAGTATGACATATGATACATGAGTCAATACAAACAATATGATATATGAATAATGAATACTACGTTTAAAGCATGACAATAGATCATATGTGGAGGATAGAGCCAATGGATCCGGGAGTGGTTGATGGTGTACTAGTACAACAATTTCCAAATGCCAATCCAGGACCTAGTAATCTGGTTCAAGACAGCGACGCCCATCACAATCGGACTGTGTTGGTCGCTACTTGCATCAGTGTCAAGTTCAGATAATAAAGAAAATGCCTCAGAAAATGGTGAAGAGGAAATCACACCCCAACCTCAACAATCTGGATTACCGAAATGTGGAGAGTGTTGTTGTTAGCATAGCTCTGGAGGTATCCCTTAGAGGCCAAGTTGATTTCAACATCCTCGGGAATCCCATAATCTCGTCGTAAGCACTCAATATTTTCAGGAGTGTCGACCAAGGATCAGAAGAAACCCATTTCAGATAGAAGAAAGACTTATATAAGGAATCATAAGGTCAGAAAGGGTTTAGAAGGGATTAGGGTTTCGCAAGAAGCTCTGGTTAGCAAGAAGTTTTCGAAAATCAAATAGGTGGCAATAGTTTTGAAGGGGAGACAACATTTATATCAAAGGGGTGGCACGCGTGAAGAGTCGTAGTCAAAGGACATGTCCCCAATCAAAAGGCATGCCAGGCCCACCCTATTAAATGTGTATTTATGAGACGCCTCTCAAAAAATTATAGTTAGCTTTATCGATTAATGGAACAATGACATATAGACTGTCTGTTAGCTTTGTCCACTCCAACTATGCTGCTAAAGCAGCCAAAGCTGTGGGCAATTATTGTAGGGTAAAGTCCTAATCTACCACATATAAAGGGTAAATCTGGATTTGCCTGGACATTAGTCGGCAACATGGCATATGGCATCCATTTATTTGATACAGAAAGCCACATCATTAGTTTCCTGTATTGTGGATTAGGTTAGCTCTGTGCGTCGTGACATGCAATCAGCATCGTGACCAGTTATTCAGGATGATAGCTGCTAGATATCAATTAATATAGATAACCACGTGTTCAACGGCTATCTGTACTGTGGATTAGGTTAGTCCTGTGTGGCTAGCATTCTGGTGGTAAGACAATCAGATGTTCAGGGATGCATGTGCTGGATCATGATAGATATAGCTAGTCACACCTTCTGTCCAGATTCTCCACTATGAGGATCAAGTTTACCATTACGGAGAACATCCTTCTAGTGTAGAAACTAGTTACTCAGTTAGATACGTGTCAGATCATACATGATACAGCAGGACACATGCACAAGCAATGCCCATTCTGTGGATTAGGTTGACCTTATGCAACCGACATCCCTCAATGTGACCCCCAGTTGCTCAGTATGAGAAATGTGACCGTGTCAATCAGCTGGTGGATGGTAGTTGGTATGCGTGTCAGGCCACCATTACCGAAAAAGTAATCGAAGTTCCAAGAATAGTAAAAGGCACACCACATTCCATTCTGTCAGGAAATTTAGTCAGGTTCTATCAGACTACAACAGGACCAAGAAAAATGGGAAGAGAAGTCTCATGCCATTCTCGATTACGAGTAAGGAGCTAGTAATCTGGAAGGTAACTATATAAGCCAAAGTTCAACCACCTAGAAGAGGTACATGGTATTTTGCCCTCAGACTCTGGCTTTGTGCTTTCATAGAGATTTCTCTCGATAAAGGACTAACTTAGTCATCAGAGAGCCTTCCGTCCACTAGCGGCAGGAGGTTCTCTAACCTTTATTTGTGAGTACAGAGATAGGGAGAAGTACAAACAGATTAGCAGGGTATCCAGCCAGATCTAGAATATTCAGTCATAGAAGTCTACCGACGAAAATAACTAGTTTCGTATTGTACCCCTGCAGAGGTACAATCACAAATAATTTGTACTCACAAATGTACACCCTCCCACACATAGTATGTGAGCTTCACACACTGCTACATCTCCAATGTGTAGAACCAATGCACTATTTGAGTGTATGCATTATTATGTGCAATGTACGTTTGTAGTTGTAGTATTTTTGCATTGGAAAATGTGCTTAATGAGATATCATGAAACTTGGAAGCCTTCATTATAGTTATAATTCTCGTTTTAGTTTATATGACAAGTACTTGGAGATGTAGTGCTATTACAATGTTGTGGCGGGGTAAATATGGATTAGCCACATAGTAGTGTGGATTCGGGTTTGCTGCACAGTTATTCAGTGTGGTAGTAACATCAGGTATGTGTTGTACTTAGTGTATTATATGTCCATGTGTGGTACTGCAGGATAAGGTCAGTCCGGGAGGATTTACATCCAAGCAGTGTGGCATATAGGCATCCCAAATGCACAGTCTGGATCCCTTAGTTTTAGTCGACCATACATCCATAGGGAATCCATACTAAAGATGAGGTTTAGCCTTGTGTGGATAAATATCCAGTCAGCACGTGAGCTCTATTCAGGGGCATACATGTTGGATCAAGGAGGATGTATCTGGATGTGTATTCTATATATATAATACATGGACTAGATCTTAATTGATATAGCCAACCGTAAGTCCAAACAGCTAGGTTACACTAAGGATTAGGTCTAGCCCAGTGAGGCAGGACATCCTGGTAGTACGGCACTTAGGTGTTAGGGGACTACGGACAGGATCATGACAAGAACTAGTAAGCCATGTATAGAGTTGGCACCTCAACTATAGATAAGGCTAGGCCTTGTGCGGTAAGCATCTGCAGTGCGGGAATATGTTGAACTCGACAATAACATGGGCGGGATGTATATGCATTGGTTAATGAGTAAGAAGTTAGCACATGCACGTTCCAACTATTATTAGGCCGAGTAAGTATGGTAATGATACAAGAAGAAGTCAAACGACGGGAGACGATTAGTCAGATGGATTGATCAGATGGGAAGATGCGAAGTCTCCTGTTTGGATTCATCCCCCCTTCTTGATGAGAAGTCAAGGAGTTGGAATGGCGTATTAATAACAGAGAGATATACAAAAGGAAAACGTTGATACCTTTGAAGGGACCGACACATTTTTCTAATAACGAACCTCTGGCAAATTTCTCTCTCAAGCTCTGTATTTCTCTTTCGATTAAGGATTAAGTTATTATTTCCAGAGACTAACTTAATCATCAGAGGGCCTTCCAAACCACAGTGGCAGGTGGTGTTCCAACCATTGTTGTGGTTGTAGAGATACTTAGAGCAGGGAGCAAGCAGTAAGAAAGAAGGAAGAAATCACAGAAGAGCCAAATTAGCAGAGTCAAAGGTCAAAGTAGTATTCTTGTTGGGTAAGATTTATCTACACACAATTGGGGCCGTTTGTGGTAAATCCACACGCAAGGTTTGAATAAGAAAGTCACGTACTAGTTTGAAGTAAGTCAGAAAAAGATAGTAACCAAGAGAGATGACGAAGCACAAGGACAACTCAAAACTGCTAGAGATGGCAAAAGGGCTATGGAAAATCACCCTGAGCCACTGCTAGCACCCAAGAAGTCCAGGGGTCGTTCCTATTTCCAGAGATTTGTGCAAGGTGGTCCATGCCAGCATTCTGAGAAAGGAAGGGAAGTTGAAGTTCCAGAGGCTAGAAATCTGGAAGATAAAGAATATCTGGATATGGATGCTGAATATTCAGATGAAGAAGATAACAGGACACATTCTTTGGGTTTTCAATCCCAATCCAGATCTAGGTATATTAGGGATGAGAATCCGGTGGAACTTGTCAAGACTCAGGCGGCCACCATCAGGTATTTGGAAGGGGAGATGAACCACATGGTTCAACAGTAGAATCACAGGCTAGTGGACCAGGCACCGCCGGAGATTATTGTGTCAGAAAGTCAGGGAAGGCAAATAGTCAACAACCACCAAAGGTCTATTGGGGGCCAAGGAGTGACACACAATGCCTTGGGGAGGTCCAATGGTGCGAATAGAGTAGGAAGGGCTCCACCCCTCTTCAGAGATGGAGGCGGGTGGCTAGGGAACTCTGACAACCCAGTGGGCACCATAGGTAGACCAAAATCCATGTTAATGAGGCAAATCCAACCAGATCAGTTGCCTATTTCCCAGACCTTAGAGACCAAATCCATCACAGGGCTCTTGTACATGTTCAACAGAATCTAAGTGGGGACAGTGATGCAGCCCCATAAGACATCAATGATTTGCAAAGATGGATCAACGAACATCTCAGGGGTAGGGTAACTGCCCAAGAGATGGCTAATCATGTGGTTTAGCATGTCACTTCTTCTCCCTTGTACATGGAGATCACTTCATACAGGATCCTAATGGGTTTCCTCCTTCCAAAATTTTTTATGTATGATGGGAAAGTGGATCCCATTGTGCATTTGAAAGACTACCAACAGGCTCTCATCTTGTATGAGGGTGATGAGCTCTTGTATCGCAGAATGTTTGCTTCAAGCTTGGGGCATTCAGCGCTCACCTGATATGATAAGCTTCCGGCATAGTCAATCACCAGTTAGGAGCAATTAGCCGAGACTTTCGTTGGGTGTTTCATGACCAGCCATTCTACTCCCAAACATTTCGATTCTTTGACATTGTTGATAAATGTGCTAATGAGAATCTTTGGAGTATGCCACTAGGTATGTTAAAATGTACAACGAAGTCGAGGATTGCACCGAGAAACAAGCAGTTTCTATGTTCATATTGGGCCTCTTCTTTGGTGAGAAACTGAGGGAGTCCCTAACCTTGAACCCAGTGGAGACTTTCCTGGAGCTGATAGAGAGGGTAGAGCAGCATGTCAAACTAGAAAAGGACTCACACAGGAAGGCTGGCCGCTCTACCAACAAGCCCCATTGCACTAACGTGGTGGATTCATAAGATAATAATAAGAATAAGAAGAAGTCGACAGTACAAAAAATTTCCCCCGATAATAGGGAACAAGCCCCTGCCGCACAGAAGACAAATTTTAATAGGCTATCCATCTTGAGGATGCCTAGACCAGGTCTAGAGTCGTGCAAGGCAATAAGAACTATTTTCAATGTCCCTATTTTCTGTATGGTCTTGCCCTTGAAGAACGAGCCATTCTGGAGATGACCTGCACAACTGGGGGAAATCGGGAGGAGCTAGAGGCCACTGGGCTAAAATACAGTTATCACCGACAGTTCGGGCATATGACCGAGCAGTGCCAAGCTTTCAAGCAATTCTTGGAGGATCTTGTAGAGGTTGGTCATTTGAAATAGTACCTCGCCCAAACACTTGCCCGGGATGATAGTCCTAGGTGGGTGGACAGATGGGGTGACTATTCAAATAAGGATCAGACCATTGCAGGCACCATCCATATCATCCATGTAGAAGAGGACCATGTTCAAAGAAATCAGACGAGAGCCCATAAGAGAGGGGAGGCATCCGAGCAACATGTCCTTTAGCTTAGACAGAAAAGACAATGAGAAGGCGATGAAGTGACAGTTCAGATCTCATTTTCTGATGTTGATCTGGACGGGGTCACCTTCGTGCATAGCGACGCTTTGGTTATTACTCTCAATATCAACAAGTTCGATACAGAAAGAATTTTAGTGGATCAAGGTAGTTCTACCGAGATATTGTATTTCCACGGGTTCAATAAAATGGGGTTGACTCAAGCAGACCTTAAAGATGTAAAGATCCCACCAATAAGATTTAGTGCGGAGCCAGTCTGGCCATTGGGCTCCATCACTCTTCCAGTTATAACAGGACGTGTAACTAAGGAGATTGAATTATTGGTGGTAGATGTGACATCCTTGTACAATGCCATTATTGGACGTACATGGATGCACAGGATGGGTTCTATACCATCCACCTACCACCAGGTAATCAAATTCTCTAGTCCCAGATGCATTTCAAGCATCAAAGGGAATCAAAAGTCTTCAAGAAATTGCTTTTTGGCTTTCATTAAGCATACTCCCAGTGCAGAACAAGTAAAGTCTATTGAAGTCACAGATCAACCAGTTCTAAAAGATATAGGTGTGGATCCCAATGCTTGTGTGGTCGAGAACCTAAAAAAGGTTCTCGCACACGATTTTGACGAGGAAAGGTACTTCCTACACGGGGAGGAACTCCCTAAAACATATGCCTCCGAATTAGAGCAGGTATTGCGAAAAAACATTGATGTATTTGCTTGGTCTCTGACAGAAATGTCCGGGGTAGAGCCAAATATAATATGTCACCACCTCAATGTGGATCTATGCCACAAACCAGTTATGTAGAGAAGAAGATGGACATCCCCTCACCATGCACAGGCAGTAATGGAAGAAGTAGACACACTATTGAAAACCAAAGCTATCACAAAAGTTTACTATCCAGAGTGGTTGTCCAACACCGTTGTAGTAAAGGACAAGAATGGAACATTGAGGGTGTGTGTCGACTTCACCAGTCTGAACAAAGCATGTTCTAAAGACAGTTTCCCAATGCCAAAAATTGATCAAGTAGCGGACTTCATGGCAAGATACAAGTGAATGAGTTTCTTGGATGCCTATAGGGGCTACCATCAAATCGCGATGTATGTGTCACGACCCAATCTCACACGAGTCATGACCGGTCAACGAGCAAGCTCGCTAAAGACCCTATTTAATGAGTTTAGGGATTCATCGAATAATTTTAGATTTGAATAATAGCGGAAAAGCGTGAAATAACCTAGAGAGTGCATCACTAGCAAAAGTACCCACATCAGTTCATTAATTGATTTCGAAGATACAAAACAAGCCCCATGGGCTGATACATATGGTAATCAAAGATGAAACATAAAAACTCCAATAGCTCCTACTCCTGCTCCTCAAATCCTGAAAAGAATTTTAGAAAAACGCATAAGCTATAAAGCTAGAGTGAATTCAGTACATGCCCAAACTACAAGTTTCATGGACAACTAAGATCATTTGTTGCAAGTAAATTATTTCAGATAAACATAGTATGCATGGCTCAATAGCCTCAAGAGTAATATCATTGACCCATTCTGGTCATATCAGATTTTCGGCATCTTTCACGCATGAACCTGCAACAAGTGCATATTGATTGCTTTGGGTAATCCACCTGAAATGTATGACTGTCAACCAGTCTATCAAGCCAACCAATTACAGCCTCCACGGTACCAGAACAAGGGGAGGTACCCCGCAATTTGCAATGTTGTATGATATCATCCAATGACCATCTGGCTTGGTCCCAACCTTATAGCCTGTCCCTTCATGCATGGTATCTGTCCCTGCCCCCAGCATTCGGGCTCTTATCCGTTTTTGACCGTATTCCGTGGCCATGTCATGTCTGTGCCGAGAATCACATAAAATATTTTCCACTTCATGTTTGTCCATGTACAAAAAGGTTTTCACAAGTTCTTTCCTTTTCGTTTGCAAGAGTGATAACATAGTAGGTTTTCCCGGCTCAATAGCCATAACAGTAATTTATAAAATGAGTGAACAGGTGAGTAAAAATATGAGTAAAGAAGGCATGTACAGATTCACATTTTTCCTGGGTTGATTTTCTTCTTGAATTTAACACCACAAATCTGCCACAAACATAAAGAACACAAACTAAGCCTCTGTCGAACACTTTAGGCTATTGTCGAGCTAAACTGGGCCGAGCTAAGCTACTGGACTAAAGGAAGGTCAGACTGCTCTGGCCGACTGACCGGGCTCCGGGTAGATCAAGTGACGGGTTTCTGGAGCCTTCGGGACCGAAGGGTCCTTCTGCTGAGCTACGGCTTGGCCGAGCAAGGCCTTGCCGAGCTGGCGGTTTGCTGGACTGGGGGTTCTGCCGAACAGAAGCTCTCCCGAACTGAGCTTTACCGAACAATGGGTTTGCCGAACAACTAGAGAGCTTGGGCAGTGCAGAAAATGGTGCTCCGGTCAAGACTATTGGTCGAAAAGGACTATAAGGTGTTCGTAAGACTTTATTATTAATTGCCCGAGCTGCTGGCTACTTAGTCGAGCTCCAATAGTTAAAAGAGGCTGAGGCGGATTGTCCCTTTGCCGAGCAGAAGTGCTCCGGCAAGTGATACGGGAAGGTCACCAGTGTTCACGAGATGGTCCGACATACCTGCTGAGCTAAAGTAAGCTCAGCCGGAGGGTAATGAGTTCCGTCCGAACTGACTTGGCCGAGTCCGAGCTGCCGAACAGAGAAATAGGGGTTTGGGTTGCTTCGGTTAAGCCAAAGGAAGGCTGCCGAGAAGGGGTCAGTGCGTCCAGGTCCTTAAATAGACGTGCCGAGCAATGGGAAGTACAAATCACGATAAAACATGGCCAGAGGACTAAGAGGCTTACCTGAGATCACAGGAGCTGCTCGGATAGGCCTATGCCGAGCTGAGTGTTACGGGGAAAGCTGGTCCGGATGGTGAGATTCTTCTGATCTACCGAATGATTTGGCCGGACTAAGGTTGTCGGAACAGGTGGTCCAGAGAGTTGATGCACTCATAAAATACTCCAAGTGTTGGGTCTGCCGAACAATGGGGCATCGGCAACAATGGTTCTCTTTCTCTCTCTAGAGCTTGAATGCAAGATTGAGTTGGTGTGAAAATGAATGCTCCAAGGGGTTGCTTATATAAGGGTTCGGAAGGCTAGGGTGGTAGTTGGGATCATTTATTGTTGATTGGATGTTTTCTTAAACCTGCCGAATAAGTCAGGGACTTGTCCCATCGAAGTCAGTCCTGAGCTCTCTGCCAAGACAGTCTGAACCTGCGACTGAGTTGTCCCATCCGTGTCAGGCGGCTGGTCAGTCCGGATGGGACTCGACCCTGCATCTCAGCACAGCTGCTGCCGCGCAGCTGACAGGGGTCCGTAGCGAGGTGGTCGGACTGAATGGCCGGGCGGGGCTGAACTGGGTTGATCCGGATTGGATCGGTTGGTTGTGCGGCGGGTTGGGCTGGGATGGTCCGGCCAGGCTGGTCCGGCCTGCACTTGGGCAGCTGGGCTTTTCCCTTCTTGGGCTTCCTAGCACACTTCCTTAATTTTCAAAGGTTCCAATGCTCAAACTAAACCCATTTGGTTTAGAGCATTTAAATATAATCCGAAAATACTTCTAATAATTTAATTATTTAAAGAAATCTTATTTAATTGGGACGGGATCTCACATCCTTCCCTCCTTAAAGGAAGTTTGCCCCCCAAACTTTGGAATAATTCATTGACGAGGATTGATAAATATACCTTACTCGAATAATTCTGGATACTTCTGGCGCATATTGTCCTCTTTCTCCCAGGTGGCCTCGTTTCCTTACTGGTTCTCCCACCAGACTTTGACTAACGGAATGATTTTGCTTCGAAGCTTCTTCTCTCGGCGATCTAAAATTTTGACCGGCTTCTCTTTGCAGGATAAATTCTTCTCGATTTCGATCACGGGCTGCTCCAAGACATGTGATGGGTCTGCTATATACTTGCAAAGCATAGAGATGTGGAAAACATCGTGCACGTTAGCTAACTCTGGCAATAATGCTAAATGATAGGCAAGCGGACTGATTCTTTCAAGAATCTTTAATGGACCAACGAATCGAGGATTTAACTTTCCTCTTTTCCCGAATCTGACGACGCCTTTCATTGGTGATACTTTAAAGAACACCTTTTCGTCTTCCTGAAATTCCAATTCTATGCGGTGAGTGTCGGCATAACTTTTCTGGCGATCCTGGGCTGCCTTCAGTCGTTCCTGGATAGTCTTGATATTCTCTGTGGATTCCTGTACGATCTCTGGTCCTGTCAATTCTGCATTCCCGACTTTCGTCCAACATGATGGCGTTCAGCATTTCTTTCCGTATAGTGCTTCGAATGGTGCCATTCCTATGCTTGCTTGGTAACTGTTGTTGTATGCGAACTCGGCTAGTGATAGATGCTCTTCCCAGCTTCCTTGAAATTCTAGCACGCAGGCTCGTAATAAATCTTCCAACGTTTGAATGGTTCTTTCTGACTGACCGTCCGTCTGAGGATGGAAGGCTGTGCTGAACTTGAGTGACGTTCCCAGTGCTTTCTGAAGTGATTTCCAAAATCTAGATACAAATCGCGGATCTCTATCCGGTCCATCGAATAAGTGTTCTTGATCGAAATGAAGTGAGCCGACTTGGTTAAATGATCTACTATGACCCAAATAGCATTGTTCTCTTTCTTCGAACATGGTAATCCTATGACATAATCCATAGTGATATCCTCCCATTTCCACTTCGGAATAGGTATCGACTGCAATAATTCGACAGGCTTCTGACGAATAGCTTTGATCTGCTGGCACTGCAAGCATCAACTGACGTAGTTGGCTATATCGCACTTCAATCCCATCCACCAATAAGATTTCTTCAGATCTTGATACATTTTCGTTTGACTGGGGTGAATTACTAACTTCGAGTGATGGCCATCATCCATGATCTTCTTCTTGATTTCTTCTTTGTTGGGGATGCACAAACGATTCCTGAATCGGAGAATTCCATCGATAACGGTGCATTCGCTCTCTAGAGTGATTCCTTCGCTGATCTTCATAAGTTTTGGGTCGCTCCCTTGTCCTGACTTGATCTCTTCCAAAATAGTTGGTTCTGCAACGATTGTATTAAGGTGCACGTGTTGTAGACGATCGAGCTCCTTCTTCCCCTTCCTGCTTAAGGCATCTGTGACAGTGTTAGCTTTCCCAGGATAGTATTGAATGTTGAGGTCGTAGTCCTTCATCAGCTCTAACCATCTTCGTTGCCTGAGGTTCAGCTCCTTCTAGGTGAAAAGATACTTCAAACTTTGATGGTCGGTGAATAAGTTGCAGGTGACTCCATAAAGATAGTGACGCCAAATCTTCAAAGCAAAAACTACTGCGGCTAGTTCCAAGTCGTGAGTTGGGTAGTTCTTGTCGTGAGGCTTTAGCTGTCGGGAGACGTAAGCAATAACTTGACCTTGTTGCATTAGAACACATCCGAGTCCTCTAAGTGAAGCGTCGCTATAGACTTCAAAGTCCTTTCCTTCCTGCGGTAGTACGAGAACAGGTGCCGTCGTGAGTCGCTTCTTCAGTTCCTGGAAACTTCCTTCTCTGGCTTCTCACCAAACAAATGGCTCTCCTTTCTTTGTCAGCTCCATTATCGGGGTTGCAATATTTAAAAAGTCCTTGATAAATCTTCGGTAGTAGCCGGCGAGTCCAAGAAAACTACGAACTTCGGTGACTGAGGTTGGCTTTGGCCATTCTTGGTTACTCCTATCTTATAAGGGTCCACTAAGATTCCACGTTCGTTGATGATGGGCCCGAGAAATTGAATTTCTGTGAGCCAGAACTCGCATTTGCTAAACTTGGCGTAAAGCTTTTTCTCCTTCAAGGTCTGCAAAATGATAGACAGGTGCTCCGCATGTTGTTCTTCGTCCTTGGAGTAGATGAGAATATCGTCGATAAATACGATTACGAAGTCGTCAAGATAGTTGGTGAAGATCTGGTTCCTCAAGTCCATGAATGCTGCAGGTTCATTAGTGATGCCAATTGGCATAACTAAGAATTCAAAATGCCCATACCTGGTACGAAAAGTTGTCTTCTCCACGTCTTCCGTCTTAACCTTGAGCTGATGATAACCTGAACGAAGATCGATCTTTGAGAATACTTTTGCTCCTTGCAGTTGATGGAATAGGTCATCAATTCTCGGTAACGGATACTTGTTCTTGATAGTGACTTTGTTTAGCTCCCGATAGTCGATGTAGAGTCGCATTGTTCCATCCTTCTTCTTGACAAGCAAAACTGGTGCTCCCCATGGTGATGAGCTAGGTCGGATGAAATCTTTATCTACCAGTTCCTGGAGTTGTGCCTTCAATTCCTTCAATTCCGCGACTGCCATTCGATAGGGTGCTTTGGATATTGGTTGGCTTCCTGGAATAGTCTCGATACTAAACTCTACTTATCGATCAACGGGTATTCCTGGAAAGTATTTGGAAAAAACATCAGAGAAATCACAAACTATGGGGATATCGGATACTGAACGAGTACTTGGCGTTGTAGACAAAATGGTGCAAAGATAACCTTGACATCCTTTCTGCAAAAGTTGACGAGCATGTGCCATGGACACAAAATATGGGGGTGACGTGACTCTTTCTCCTTCAAGCTTGGCTTCTTCCTCTCCGGGTCCTACGAAGATTATACACTTCTCCGCGCAATCGATCTTAGCTTTGAACAGGGATAACCAATCCATTCCAATAATTGCATCGAAATGGGACATAGCTAAGGGAATAAAATCGATTGAGGAACGATCTCCATTCATCGAGACGTCGCAACTCCTAAGAACAGATGAGCAGACGACTCCCTTGCTCATGGGTTGAGATACGAGCAGGTCAAATCCTAACGGTTCAAGATTCCTACTAATTTTCTGAGAGTGGGGTCTCGAAATGAACGAGTGAGTAGATCCTGAATCAAATAAAGCATAGGAAGGAATTTCACTGACAAGAATTCTACCTGCCACCACGGCTTTGTCATTGCGGGGATCTTCGGGGACTAGAGCGAAAGCTCTTCCCTAACGCTGGTTCCGGTTGTCTTGATTGTTGACTCTCGGGGTACCTATGGGTATCATGTTGGATCCCGTTGCTAGCTTTGGACAATCCTTCTTGAAAATGGCCCTCCTGACCACAGCCGTAGCACGTTAAGGGTGCTCTGATTCCGTTCCCTTGATTTTCCATCCTTCTTTCATCATCTCTCCTTCCTCCGAAATTTGCCTTCTTCTGTGGACCGACTTTTCTGGGTGCTTGGTGTTGCCTGTTCTGCTCTTGATAGCGTCTCGTCTCCTCAACATCTTGCTCGACCAACATGGCTCGATCTAGAACGTCAGCATAAGTCGATAGTTGAAGGGGTCGAACCACCTTCCGAATCTCCGGCTTTAATCCATCCTCGAAGCGTCTTGCCTTCATTTCTTCCGATGCCACTAGGTACGGAGCATAGGCAGCAAGATTCGTAAACTCGGCTTCATAAGCAGCCACCGTCATCATTTCTCGTTGCTTTAGGTGCTCGAACTCCATCCTCTTCGCAGTCTGCATTGCCATCGGCATAAATTTTTCTCGAAAAACCTCTAAAAATCTCTCCTAGCTCATTTATGGTTCCACAATGTTCTTCAGGTTCCACCAACGATTTGCTTCACCTTCTAGCAGATACGAACCGATTTCTACCTTCTGTTGATCATAACATCTCAGCAATCGGAAATTCTTTTCCAAAGCCGCGATCCATTCATTCGCTCTTACCGGGTCCATTCCTCCCTGGAAGGTAGGGGGTTTCAACTTCAGAAATTCCTTTACCACTGTGAAATTAACCGCTTGCTCAATTGGATCCACCAATGCTTCTTTCGCGGGGTTAGGCGGCTCGTTCACGGGTCCTGGATAGTTAAGGTATTGATTAAGCATCTCCTGTTGGGTCTGAACAGTCCCAGCTAACATCCTCACCATGTTGCGCAATTCAGATACCTCGTCGTTTCCTTGATTGTTGTTGCGAGTATTAACCATTCTTCTTCCGAAAAAGATTTTCAGTCAGAGACATAAAAAGAGTTCGTTTTAATTCATAATAAGTCTGAAGGTTCGTCACGAAATAGGAATACTAAACATGCTAGACGATAATTAAGAGACTAATAATGCTACTCGTCATCCGAGTAGTTAAGCCACTCGTAGGGTGGATAGACCCACTCCTCACGATCTACATCAACGACTTCCTCTTCTTCTTGATTCTCGCTTGGATCCTCCTCAGGATCTTCTTCAAGGTCATTTTCTAAATCAAGGTCCCAACCTTCGTTGTGCCACTCCATAGGCTCCTTCTCTTCGTTAATTGCTTCTTCTTCCTCGGGTGGAACTTCATCGTTATGGCTGAATAGAACTCGATTTCTGGCTCCCTCTATGAGGTACTCGAACTCCCAATCCTGGATGGACGCTCTCGCTACCTCACAATAGCTGCAAATGATAGTTGATCATTCCTCTGAGTTGTCTTCAAAACGCATTGCTACTTGGGCCACAAGATCAGAAGTGATCGTCACAGAATCATCGTGTGCCTGTTCTTCAACTTCCTCGCTTACTATATAGACACCTTCTACTTCCTCGGGTGCTGCTGGAGGCGGTACTACCTCGTGATCGCTTTCCGAATCGCTGCTCGAGAAGTCACTGGTAGCATAGTCGCTGCCACTGCTAGACATAGCTAAAATACGCAAGCGTAACAAAATAAGTTCATCTCCAAGGGTTAGCAGATATTTCTAACGTACCAGTGAGTGCCTTGGTCCTAACTCTGGGTTTGTTCAAAATCCGAAAACTCTTGCTCTGATACCACTGTTGTCACGACCCAATGTCACATGAGTCATGACCGGTCAACGAGCAAGCTCGCTAAAGACCCTATTTAATGAGTTTAGGGATTCATCTAATAATTTTAGATTTGAATAATAACGGAAAAGCGTGAAATAACCTAGAGAGTGCATCACTAGCAAAAGTACCCACATCAGTTCATTAATTGATTTTGAAGATACAAAAGAAGCCCCATGGGCTGATACATATGGTAATCAAAGCTGAAACATAAAAACTCCAAGAGCTCATACTCCTGCTCCTCAAATCCTGAAAAGCATTTTAGAAAAACGCATAAGCTATAAAGCTAGAGTGAATTCAGTACATGCCCAAACTACAAGTTTCATGGACAATCAAGATCATTTCCTGCAAGTAAATCATTTCAGATAAACATAGTATGAGTGGCTCAATAGCCTCAGATTTTCGGCATCTTTCACGCATGAACCTGCAACAAGTGCATATTGATTGCTTTAGGTAATCCACCCGAAATGTATGACTGTCAACCAGTCTATCAAGCCAACCAATTACAGCCTCTACGGTACCAGAACAAGAGGAGTTACCCCGCAATTTACAATGTGGTATGATATCATCCAATGACCATCTGGCTTGGTCCCAACCTTATAGCATGTCCCTTCATGCATGGTATCTCACCCTGTCCCCAGCATTCGGGCTCTTATTTGTTTTTGACCGTATTCCGTGGCCATGTCATGTCTGTGCCGAGAATCACATAAAACATTTTCCACTTCATGTTTGTCCATGTACAAAAAGGTTTTCACAAGTTCTTATCTTTTCGTTTGCAAGAGTGATAACATAGTAGGTTTTCCCGGCTCAATAGCCATAACAGTAGTTTATAAAATGAGTGAACAAGTTAGTAAAAGTACGAGTAAAGAAGGCATGTATAGATTCACCTTTTTCCTGGGTTGATTTTTTTCTTGAATTTAACACCACAAATCTGCCACAAACATAAAGAACACAAACTAAGCCTCTGCCGAGCACTTTAGGCTATTGCCGAGCTAAACTGGGCCGAGCTAAGCTACTGGATTAAAGGAAGGTCAGACTGCTCTGACCGACTGGCCAGGATCCGGGTAGATCAAGTGACCGAAGGCCTTCTGTCCAGAGGATAGTGGCCGGTTGGTAAAATTAGGAACATATTAACCGACGGGTTTCTGGAGCCTTCGGGACCGAAGGGTCCTTCTGCCGAGCTACGACTTGGTCGAGCAAGGCCTTGTCGAGCTGGCGGTTTGCTGGACTGGGGGTTCTGCCAAACAGAAACTCTCTCGAGATGAGCTTTGCCGAACAGTGGTTTTGCCGAATAACTAGAGAGCTTGGGCAGTGCGGGAAATGGTGCTTTTGTCAAGACTATTTGTCGAAAAGGACTATGAGGTGTTCGTAAGACTTTATAATTAATTGCTCGAGCTATTGGCTACTTAGCCGAGCTCCAATAGTTAAAAGAGGCTGAGGCGGACTGTCCCTTCGCCGAGCAGAAGTGCTCCGGCAAGTGGGAGGTCGACAAGTGATACGGGAAGGTCAGCAGTGTTCACGATATGGTCCGGCATACCTGTCGAGATGAAGTAAGCTCAGCCGGAGGGTTATGGGTTCCGTCCGAAATGACTTGGCCAAGGCCGAGCTGTTGAACAGAGAAACAGGGGTCTGGGTTGCTTCCGTTAAGCCAAAGGAAAGCTGCCGAGCAGGGGTCAGTGCGGCCAGGTCCTTAAATGGACTTGCCGAGCAATGGGAAGTACAAATCATGATAAAACATGGCCGAAGGACTAAGGGGCTTACCTGAGATCACAGGAGCTACTCGGATAGGCCTCTACCGAGCTGAGTGTTACGGGAAAAGCTGGTCCGGATGGTGGGATTCTTCTCGTCTACTGAATGGTTTGGCCAGTCTAAGGTTGTCGGAATAGATGGTCCGGAGAGTTGATGCACTCAGAAAACACTCCGAGTGTTGGGTTTGCCAAATAATGGAGCGTCGGCAACAATGGTTCTCTTTCTCTCTCTAGAGCTTGAATGCAAGATTGAGTTGATGCGAAAATGAATGCTCCAAGGGGTTCCTTATATAAGGATTCGGAAGGCTGGGGTGGTAGTTGGGATCATTTATTGTTGATTGGATGTTTCCTTAAACCTGCCGAACAAGTTAGGGACTTGTCCCATCGAAGTCAGGCCTGAGCTCTCTGCCAAGACAGTCTGAACCTGCGACTGAGTTGTTATATCCATGTCAGGTGGCTGGTTAGTCTGGATGGGACTCGACCCTGCAGCTCGGCACAGCTGCTGCCGCGCAATTGGCACGAGTCCGGAGCGGGGTGGTCGGTCTGAACGGATGGGCTGGACTGAACTGGGTTGATCCGGATTGGATCGGTTGGTTGTGCGGCGGGTTGGGCTAGGATGGTCCGACTAGGCTGTTCCGGTCTGCACTTGGGCGACTGGGCTCTTCCCTTCTTGGGCTTCCTAGTTCACTTCCTTAATTTTCAAAGTTCCAACGCTCAAAACTAAACCCATTTGGTTTAGAGCATTTAAATATAATCTGAAAATACTTCTAATAATTTAATTATTTATAGAAATCTTATTTAATTGGGACGAGGTCTCACAGTATGAGCCTGACGTGGAGAAAACTTCATTTATCACACCTTTGGGACTTTACTGTTATAAGGTCATGCTATTTGGGCTATGCAATACAAAAGCAACCTATCAAAGGTTGGCCACACTCATATTTCGGGACCTGATTGGCAAAAGCATGGAAGTTTACATAGACTACATGGTCGTTAAGTACAAGGGGACAGACTCCCACCTTGTCGATCAATACTGTATGTTTGAAGTATTACGACGGTACAAGCTTAGGCTCAATGCCTCAAAGTGTGCATTTGGGGTCAGCTCAGGAAATCTTTTGGGGCATTTAGTTACAAGAAGAGGTATCGAAGCCAACCCAGATCACATCATTGCATTTCAAACCCTCCAAAGTCCGAGAATGACTAAGGATGTGTAATGTCTGACTAGGATGGTAGCCGCACTCAACTGCTTCATCAGTCGTAGTTCGTACAAGTGCAGACCATTCTTTCAACTACTAAAGAAGATTGCAGCTTATGTGTGGAGGGGGCAGACTGTGAAGCAGCTTTCCAGGAATTGAAGAAGTATCTTTCTGTGACACCGTTGATAGCCACACCAGATCTAGGAGAAGTACTGATAGTATACCTGGCAGTCTCAGATCATACTGTTAGTGCGGTCCAAATCAAAGAAGCAGATCGACAGCAAGTACCGGTGTATTATGTGATCAAGACATTACGAGATGTAGAAACCATGTATCCCCCTTTGGACAAGTTGATCTTGGCTTTGGTTATAACATACAGGAAGTTGCAGGATTATTTCCTCTCCCATCCAATTGAAGTACCAACCACTCACCCAATTGGGTCTATCCTGAGAAAGGCAGATCTATTTGGGAGGGTGGTGAATTGAGTTGGGTGAATATGACATTAAGTTTGTCCCCCGCACAACCATCAATGGGCAGGTCTTAGCGGATTTTGTTGCTGAATTCTCACAAAGTCTTGTCCCAGTACCAGCACAGCAAAGTGAAGTGGAAGAGGTTCCTGCACATCCTGAGTTAATGACTGATGAGCCATATATAGATGAACTGTGGAAGCTCTATGTATAAGGATCAGTGTGCAATAAAGGATCAGGTGTGGGAATCATGTTGATATCTCTAGAAGAGTTAGTTCTAGAGCAATCGATACAACAAACATTCAAAGTCTCCAATAATGAAGCAGAGTATAGAGCACTATTGGCCGAATTCAACAGCGCACAGAGATGTGGTACTCAAGATCTGATGATTTATTATGACAGCCATCTAGTGGTCAACCAGTTATCCGGGGAGTATGCTACCAAGGATGACATGATGGACCTGTATGCTGCCGTGGTAAAGAAGAAGTTGCATGTGTTCAAGAAAGTCCAGATTGTACAGATTACTTCAAAGTAGAACAGCCATGCAAATGCATTGACCTATCTTGCTTCCTCAGTATCATCAGAGCTTTGCCGCACAGTCTGTGTGTATTCTATTCTCCAGCCAAGCATCCGAGTGGAAGAGCAAGAAGAAGTATGTAAAGTGGATATGGGGCTGAGCTGGATGGACCTCATTATCTCCTATCTCAAGAACAATGTATTTCCATAAGGCAAGAAGGAAGCTCACAAAGTTAGAATCATGTCAGCATGATACCCGCTTTCACCAGATGGCTTGTTATACAGGAATTCGTTCACATGACCTTATCTCCGGTGTGTGCATCCTGCACTCATTTAGCAATTTTTGTTCGAAATTCATGAAAGAGTGTATGGAAGCCAAACGAGAGGGTGGTCAATAGCCCAAAAAACCATTTCTCAGGGTTATTGGTGTCCATACATACATGAAGATGCAAAGGTTTATGTCAAAAATTGCGAGAAGTGTCTGAAGTTCTCACCCATCATTCACACGCCTTTTATAGATCCCGCACCACTCACAAGTCCATGGCCCTTTACTCAGTAGGGTCTAGACATTGTGGGTCCATTGCCAACAGCACTGGGGGCCAAAAAGTATCTATTGGTGAGGACAGATTATTTTATGAAATGGATAGAAAGAGAACCGTTAGAAAAGATCACAGAACAAAATACTGAGCAGTTCGTCTGGAGGAATATCATTATGCATTTTGGGATTCCGTATTCCATTGTGTTAGACAATGGCACACAATTCCAAGACAAGTTCAAGAAATTCTATTCTACTTATAAGATCAAGAATTTTTATGCTTCGGTAAGCTATCCTCAAAGTAATGGCCAAGCAGAAGCATCCAACAAGACAGTGGTAGATGGAATCAAGAAGAGGTTGGAAAAAGCTAAGGTAAGATGGATCGGTAAGATGACATTAGTTCTTTGGGCTTACCGCACTATGCCAAGGAGATCAACTGGTGATACCCATTTTTCCTTAGACTATGGATCAGAAGCTGTTATACCACTGGAAGTAGGGATCCCGACAATCCGTATTGATTTGTTAGAGCAGGGGACAATGACCAAGCCTTAGCTGTGCAGCCAGACTTAGCATAAAAAAGGAGAGAGAGGGCTCTGGTCAAACTGGCTTCCTACTAGGAACAGTTGGCCAAGTTTTATAATCGAAAAGTTCTATTCAGAGAATTCATAGTTGGAGACTTGGTCTTCAGAAAGGTTCTTGGCAACACGAAGGATTCTACAGATGGTAAATTGAGGCCGAACTAGAAAGGGCCATACAGACTAATATGCAAAGCTGGACGGAGAGCCTACAAACTTCAAGATCTTGATGGAATTCAGATTCCCCGAACATAGAATGTTTCCAATTTGAAGAAGTTTTATTAGTGAATGTTGTATTGATATTCTCCGGATGAATTTAATGAAAGAAATTATGTTCAGAATTGAAGTCTTGATGTTTTGTACAAGTATGCTATGTTGTTGGATTGAATCAAGTCAGGGGTTTTAAATGAGAAAGCAAAGCCTTGAACAACCTTCACTTTCTCATTGGGGGCAATGGTCCCTAGTAGGAAATGCTTGGAATGGGTTAAGAAGGCCCAGGATCATTGTTCCTAAGCTCAGATCATTGATGAAAAATCCCAAAGTATCTGATCTCAAAGCTTAAGGTTCTTAATTGATCCTAAACCAAAAGCCTGTCTTTATGGGATGAGAAGTCCCAAGGTGGCCCTAGTTTGAAACAGGTGGATGGTCCCAAGCAAGGAATGAAAAAAAATAGGTTGAGAAGGCACATGACCATTGTTCTCGAGCTCAGTTCCTTTAGGGGATAAGAAGTCCCAAGGCCTTGATCTCAAAATTGGGTGACAAGCCCATAAGGTTCTATACAAGATCCTAAGCCGAAAGATTTAAAAAGGGGTGAAAGTCTCAAGAGAGCTTAAGCTTGAACGGATGGAAAACCCAAAAGGGTCCAATTGGATCCTCAATCCATCATTGCCTTTAGGGGATGAGAAATCTCAAGGTAGCCCAAGGTTGAAATGAGTGAGACACTTAGAGGATTATCATAATCCTTGGCGAATGAAGTAATTAATTTTGCATAAGGCCTAAATAGGGTGGAAAACCCACAAGCCCGCACAACCGGAACTTGTAGGATTTCCAGAAATTGGAAATCACAAGTAGATAGTAGTGCGGCATATGAAAATAGATAAGCAGTATAAGTAAGAAGTAAAGTAAAGTTAAGTTAAGTAACAAGTGAAAGCAAATGTAAGAAGCATAAAGCAGAAGTACGCACCAGAAAGTAAGCAGTTCAAATTTAAAAGAAAAGCACAAGTAGCAGTCACAGTAATTTCCAGAAGTTCAAAGGCAAGGATACCAACAAACCAGTTGCTGGTATCGATAGTTCAGAAGTTATTACAGACCAAGTTCAAAGAAAAAGTTAAATAACATCAATGACAGTCTCATTTGTGGTTGGTGCATCTTTTGGTAGATTTTCACTGGATGGATCTATGATAGCAGCCGAAAGTGGTTCAAAAGATATTGTTGTAGAAGGAGGATCATTAGCAATCGTAGATGGATCAATACCAGGTAGAGCAGTAGCAGCATCAATGAGCTCGGTGGCAGAGGATTCAGACGTGCTAGGTGTCACGACCCGACCCGGATTAATAGAAAAATTTATAATCCGGCTACAAATCGCGACACATTAAATACTAGCAAAGGGCGATTTGTTCTTATTTGCAAAACACCATAATTTTTTTACTTTTTTTTAATAAAAATACGCAGCGGAAAAATAAATAAGACTAGCATAAAAAAACTCCGTCAGCTAAAGAACCAAGTGTGACAGTCTAAATAAGAAAACACTGACCCAGAACAAGGTCCCAAAAATAATAATCTACTGCAAAAAGAACTAACAGTCTGGAACAAGAGTCTCATAATCCTCGCCCTACAACTGGCAGAGGAAAAGTACTAAGAACTGAAAAGAACTGGAAGATATAGCTCTTACTAGAAAGAGCTTGAGAAACTGGCAATGAACCCGCTAAGCCTCCTTACCTGGATAAAATACCACAACACAAAGCAAACAACAATATCCAGGAGTGTCATATTTACAACAATATAGAATATAGATTTGCATGAAACAATAAAAATAGCAAGTAAAAGAAAGGGTTGTGCCTCTCCCTTCCAAAAGTCCACAAAGTACAACGCAAAGAAAGTAAAATGTCCATGCATATGCAAATGCAATTATATGCGTCTTTTAGAATTTTAGGAAGCTTCCATCATCATCATCATCGTACTAGGGAGGCAAATCAACTCCACTAGCCAAAGGGAGACCAAGTCTACCCTAATATTCTATCATCGTAAGGTAGTCACAATGTTCTACCGGAATATAATATTTTCATCACCGCAAGGTAGTCACAAAGTTCTACCGAAAATATATAGCACCACAATTGCATTTAATTATGCAAGATCTTATCACCGTAGGTAGTCACAAAGTTCTACCGAAGATTTCATCACCGTAAGGTAGTCACAAAGTTCTACCGAAATCTGTATATTTTATCATTGTTACATCGTGGGGGTGCATGCATGTGAATGTTCTCAACTAAAGCACTTCGTATATTTCAGCACATAAGAGTTGTACAAGCATGTTGAAACATCCAACTATATCCATTCCATCATGTCATCGTAAAGGAAGCATGTAAACACTTAAGCATGCAATCCATTGAAAAGTGTGTATCAACCATCACAAGAAAAGGAACTTGGGTATTTGCAGCCATCAATATACTAAGTTAACATGGTTGCACATATAAACATTTAAAGCATCCAAGTATCATATCAAGTAGTTTTTCATCCAAAACAACAAACATACAAGTCCTAAACACACAACACATTGTATCACACAAATCAATATTCTATAAAAGGAGGAATCTACGCAATCACAATGTAGGTTCGAGTACAGCAATGCCAAGCTAACGGAATGCCCTTGACGACTCCGGTCGGTCTTTTGTACATAGGAATTATATAATTGTGTAAGAATAAGTCCATTTTTTTACCCGTTAACTTATATTATTCGAGACTTAAGTTCATTTATGCAACCCACTGATCCTAGTGTACCCAAAAATATTTTTAAGATGTTATAAAATAGTACCCATAGCCCCTCAAACCAACCCATGACCTCAAAACCCAAAATTTCCTTATGAAACTCCGTACTAAAACGTACATAACTTTTGCTAAATAACTCGGAATTTCAATTATTATATACCGTTGGAAAGCTCTTGACGATGTGCATGCCATATAATTTTTCTGGATTTGTTTGTAAAAAATATCCCGGCCTACAGACTGCTCAGAATGCAGCAGGGTATAAAAATTGCTTAATCCAAAAAATTGCCAACTTAATCTTTTTGCATAATCTTCGATCCAAATGGTCTCCAAACGACAAGACACTATACCACTGTGTAAATAACATATTAAACTATAACATATTAGGATTTGGACTCTAAAAGAGTTGATTTAATCCCCCAAATCTATATATCTATCCCTAATTATACCTTAAACATTCCTTAATTACGTTCTAATTAAATTGCTAATTACGGACTAACCAGAACTCAAATCAAAAATCTAAAAACATAGCAAGATACCTCTGGATGTGTAGAAGATGTTTGCAGAAGAGATTTAGATCCAACTCCTTCTATTTGCATCTCGATTTCGCAATTTCCCTCAGGGGTCTCCTAATCCTCTCTTTGCAGCCTTAAACTCTCTCAAAAGATGAAAATGAGAGACTAACTCTCTCTCCCCTCAACCCTAATCCGAACTGTACCATTTTGGACCATTATACCCTCACTCAATTAACCTTTTTACACCCCTAGCCATGCCTCCACACTTAATATATATTTATATATATATATATTGATTTTTAAGTTAAAAATATTTTTAATCAATCAAATGCCAAAAAAATCAATTAAATGGCAAATAGAAATAATAGTATGCCCCATCCTATTTTTATACATACTTATGTATACATACATATATATATATATTATTTTGTTTAATAAAATAATTTAATAATTTAGTTAATTGGGAGTGGTGTTACAACTCTTCCCCACTTAGAAAATTTCGTCCTCGAAATTAGAATACGTACCCGACACGAAAAGATGCGGATATTTGCTCTTCATGTCATCCTCTCCTTCCCAGGTGGCTTTCTCTATTCCATGATGCCTCCATAGGACTTTCACCCAAAAGATCGTCTTGGAGCGCAAAACTTGCTCCTTCCGATCAAAAATCTCCACTGGTTCTTCGGCGTAGGATAAATCTTCTTGGACCTCCAACTCTGCGGTAGTCAGCACATGTGAAGGATCCGCAATATACTTCCACAAGTTGGACACATGAAATACATCATGTAGTCGTGATAGCTCCACTGGCAAGGATAACTGATAGGCTGCAACGCCAATACGCTCCACAATCTCGTATGGCCCTACATATCGAGGAGCCAACTTCCCCTTACCCTTGAAACGGACTACGCCCTTCTATGGTGATACCCGAAGGAAGACAAAATCTCCCACCTCGAACTCCAAATCTCTGCGACGATTGTCAGCTTAACTTTTCTGCCGAATCTGAGAAATCCGCAGTCGCTCCCGAATCAATTTGACACCCTCAGATGTCTGCTGTATCAACTCTGGACCCAGTAAATGCCTCTCTCCCACTTCACTCCAGCAAAGGGGAGTGCGACAACGTCTCCCATAAAGTGCCTTATATGGCGCCATCCCAATACTGGAATGATAGCTGTTATTGTAGGCAAACTCCACCAATGGAAGATAGTCATTCCAAGAACCCCGAAAGTACAACACACAACCCCGCAACACGTATTCCAAGGTCTGAATAGTCCTTTCGGACTGCTCATCAGTCTGTGGATGAAAGGCTGTACTGAACTTCAAAAAAGTTCCCAAAGCAGCTTGCAAACTATGCCAGAACCGAGAAGTGAATTTCAGATCCCTGTCACTCACAATAGAAACAGGTACTCCGTGCAGCCTGATAATCTCATCAATAAATAGTCTGGCATACCTGTCTGTAGTATACGTCACCCGTACTGGCAAAAAGTGAGCGGACTTGGTCAGTCGATCCACCACCACCCAAATAGAATCAAACCCTTTTATGCTCTTCGGCAACCCAACAACGAAGTCCATAGTTACGTGCTCCCACTTCCACTCAGGTATCGACAAATTCTGCAACAGCTCGGCTGGTCGCTGATGCTCTATCTTCACCTGCTGGCAAGTCAAGCACTTTGCTACAAACTCTGCAACATCATTCTTCATGCCCTTTCACCAAAAGTTTTCCCGCAAGTTTCGATACAACTTATTGCTTCCAGGATGCATAGCATAAGCAGAGCTACAACCTTCCTCTAAAATACTGCGCCTCAAAGCTGGATCATTAGGAACACACATACATGCTCCAAACATAAGCATACCATCCATACCAAATCTGAAATCATCA
>NMUG010000243.1:0-24818 GCA_002855965.1 Monotropa hypopitys
AAATGGTGAGAAATGAATTGAAAAGACTTTCCCTTTTTTTTAAGCGCGCCGCGATCTTTTAGCATTCCTGAAAAACTGCACGAAATAAACATTAGTAACAGGCTGAGAATTGGTTAAATTTTGATTAAAGGTTTGTTTTGAAAAACTAGAAGCCGAAATTCTCTTCAGTCCCCAGCAGAGTCGCCAGCTGTCGCTCCCGGAAAAATTTCTCCCTCTCCCCCTTTTCCCGATTCGCTCGCGGAAACGCCGAGGGGTCGAGTTCGTACTCTTTTTCTTGGATTTGAATGCGACTGTTTTTATTTTAAAGTAAAATTGACAGCTGGGATTAAAATTGAGTTTAATTAATAATAGATTGAATCTTCGCTGCGAAACAATCTATCATTAACCAACTTTTTCAGAATCGCCACTTGACATAGAGTTATGGTATGTCAAGTCATCGTTTTTGGAAAAGACGCTTTGATTTGCATAACCAGAGTTGGGTTCGGGAATTTACTGTTACGAGTAGGGAAGGTGTTAGTCACCCTACATCGCCCTTGCGGTACTTCATTTTTTAAAACAAACCTTTTAATAAAACTCAATTATTCTCGGCCAAGAGAAATATAATGTGCAAAGTGTAAATTCAAGAATTATAAAAGATGACGCGGACGCGCAAGTGATTCTGTGCTTTTAATTTTGATGATGACGTTGATGATGATTTTGGATTTTTAATTTTGAAATGAAAATAATTGATTTTGATTTTTGATTTTGAATGAAAGCCTTGAATGAAAATGTTGATTTTTTTATGTTTGATTTTGATTTTGGGTTTAAATTCCAAAAAGGATAATAAGTAATTCAGCACGTTGAATTTACTAATTATTCCTTTGATCCAAGGTCGATTTGCTAATATCTTCGCAATATTGACTCGAATCATAGAATTTAAAGGTTTTTGATTTTATTTGATTTTCGACTTAAATTCCATAAAAAAGATAATAAGTAATTCAGCACATTGAATTTACAAATTATTCCTTTAATCCAATGTCAATTTTCTAATATCTTTACAATTGACTTGAATCATGGAATTTAAGGTTTTTGATTTGATCTGATTTTAATTTAAATTCCGAAAAGGATAATGAGTAATTCAGCACGTTGAATTTATAAATTATTCCTTTGATCCAATGTCAACTTGCTAATATCTTCGCTATTGACCCGAATCATGGAATTTAAAGATTTTGATTATATTTGATTTTTTTGTTCATTTTGTTATTTCATGTTTTTGTTGATTTTAAATCTCTGAAAGGATAACAAGTAATTCGCCAACTTGAATCGCAAGTTATCTCTTTCATTCGAACCGATCGATTACTTGATTCACCGACGGTCCGAACTAAAATGAGTGAATTGATTTATTTGATTTGAAAAGAAATAAAGGTGACGAACAAGCAAGTGTGAGGAGTCGTTCTGGCATAGCCGAGTTGAACGATACCGCCTCTAATGATAAGCGCTATATAAACATTGGCGTGGGGTCGTGCTGGTCATGGCCAGGCTGATCGATACCACCACCCGAAACGCACGCAGCAAAAGAAAGAAAGATAGATAAAAAGAGGGGTCGCGCTGGCGAGGCCAGGCTGATCGATACCGCCTCTAACATGAACGCTATATAAAGAAAGAAACGAGGGGTCGTGCTGGCGAGGCCAGGCTGATCGATACCACCTCTGAAAACGCACGCTACAGAAAAGATAGATAAAAAACGAGGGGTCGTACCGGCATAGCCAGGCTGTTCGATACCGCCTCAGAGAACGCAACACTATAAAAAGATAAAACGAGGGGTCGTGCCGGCATAGCCAGGCTGTTCGATACTGCCTCAGAAAACGCACGCTGTGAACATTGAATTTATTGATTTTTGATAATGAAAGGTTGATTTCCCGGTTGTCAAGATGCGATCGAAACAGCCGGTTGGCAAAACCATACACGGGACCGTGATGTCGCAAAATGACGCATTGAGAAATCAGTTTTTCATTATGTCGTGGAAAATAAACCACGGAGGATATCTGTGATTTATTTTCTACGCGAATATGTTACTGAATGAATTACAATTGAGAGGATAAGTTTGCCGATAATATCCGTTCGATTATAATATGTTATAGTATCCGGGTGTGAAAACCCCTACTATACCGAACTATAATCCGGGAATTGATACCGGGACTTTCCTAGAAGAATAAGATTCTGAAAAATAAAAGGGAGAGCGAGCCGGAAATTTATTGATTAAATTTCGACAGCGCTTCCGCTACAATGGATGTTTTTTGGGTTTTCCGGGAATGTGGATTTTTCAGGTTGGATTGATTTTTGGGAGAGCTTTGGTCTCGGGATTGAATAGTTGCTGATTTGGGGCTGTTTTGGGCTCTGAAATCAGTTGGTGATGTCGAGGTTCGAGCTGGGTTTGGATGTAACGAGGCTCGGGGGAATTTTGGCTTGAATTTGGAGAGGTTTGGAGGGTGTTTGGACTTCTGTCCGAAGGATTTGCAGTGAGAAAGCTTCAGCACTGGCCTTGGATGTCTCTTCCCTCTTTTTGCAATGGCCTGGAGGGCCTTCTTTATATAGAGCCATGTCGCACCTATAGGTGCGACATGCCTCGAGACCAGTTTTGGCCGTTTGCTGCAGTTGTTGCATGATTTAGGGGAGGGGTTGAGATGCTTTTGGCTCCTTCCTCTTACCCTTTTGAGTCCGAATTATTTCAAAGGCATATACTTTATATATAAAGTATATAGCTTTTGTCTTTTTGTCACCGAAAATTTCGACCGTGATACGCTACGCGCTGAGCTGCCGGGGGATGATCCGGATGACCGATTTGTCGCTGAATACAGTCGTTGAACTCGCCTTGTTAAGTAGATCATGAGAAAATTTTCGCTTCGCGTTGAATGTAATTCGGTAGAAAAATTGATTCCTGGGCCGTTATTCTGAACGTTCGCCCTCTGATCCGCTACTTTTCTTCTGAAAATGATTTCGCAGTCGCAACTTTCCCGCAGTAAATGTCTGTCTTTTCACTGAGAAGCTATAAAAAAATGTGCCACGTCATTCTGATGTCGGCTCGCTCCGTTACGCTGATCTGAACAAAATAGCTCTCCCGGTCTACTAAATCCCGGGTTTTCAACCTCTGTCGCAATTTGAGATGCCATTATCTCGGTAATGCAGTTACCGACGCATTGGTGTTGAGATTTGAATTTTTGGATCCCTGAGCAAAATTCTGCTCACACCGGCTTTGGAATTGCGTATTCGGATGCTGATTTTTGCTTTTCAGACCATATTCTTTCCGCATCGTCTGCCTGCTTTGCAGTTCCTCTTCGGGTAATTTTCTGTTCATGAATTTCAGTCATATCCCCAGATTTTAAAATCCATTGCTCGTCTTTTGATATTTGTTCGGCTGATTCGGACTATCCGGACATGCCATAGTCGCAGTCTTGATCATTCCGGGCTTTGATTTTGATATTCGGAAGCGGGTCAAAATGGGGTATCAACAAGCTCTTTTGTGAATGCTTTTTGTCATGCCCCAGATTCTCAAACAATTTTTTGCAATCATTTATTAAATGGGGAAACAATCATGGATCATCACAGTTTAAATAAAACTAGGCAACAATACATCCCATTCCACACTAATATGAAATTCCGAGAGTGAATGTAAATAAATGAAAGTGCAACCACAAACTATAGAGTAGTAGAGAGAGAAGTACCAAGGTTTAAGTTTTACACACACCCTACTCTATTACAAGCCAAAGAGGCCTAAATTTAAAATAAACAAAAGTACATGAGTCTTCCAATGGTTCCAATGCATCAATGCTCCAAATCATTCAACAAATGGTTCTTTACCTGCAGAATCTAAAAAAAGGCGTATCACACCAAAGTAGGAAGAAATCTATCAACTACATGTTTATGACTGGCGTGAATGAGTGTGTGACTCTATAGAAATATCCATATATGAAAAGATGCATGAGACAATGCAAGGCAATGATCCGATAACTACAATATGACTATACCTAGTCAAGATAACAAAGTACCATTCAAGAGACCGCAAGCCAAGGGCCTAAGTATATGAGAGTTCTCATTCCATTCAAGGGACCAAGTGTGAGTTCATTAGTTCAAGTATTTCATCATTGCACAATAACAAGTGCACGAGAATTCCATCACAAGTCTATTCCACACCATGTTTCTTTTATCAAGTAGGATAAATCTCGGATTCCCTAGTCAAGTCCAATCCGTGTTATCCAAACATCATCAAGTTAGTGTGAATCATGGAATCCCTAGTCAAGTCCATACCATATTCACACTAGTATAAATCCCGGAATCCCTAGTCAAGTCCATTCCGTATTTATACAAACATCATCAAGTTAGTGTGAATCATAGAATCCCTAGTCAAATCCATTCCATATTCACACTAGTATAAATCCCGTAATCCCTAGTCAAGTCCATTCCGTATTTATACAAATTGCAATGTTGATAGGGCGAGGTATAGAATAGTAGCCCGTCGACACACTATCTAACCTACTCCGTCTTTCCCAAAGTCCGTTGGGAGGGCTCACGTAGCCCCCATTGTGCACAATGTCTTGGGTGGAGCGACCACCCCGGGAACCCCTAATCAAGTCTGTTCCCGAATAAAAATATCAAGTCCCCTAAACCAATAAACCTGAACACTAAAACCAATCCGCAACCAACATGCAAGCCCCGAACCACCCATTCCCTCTCTAGAACGTCCCAAAACATTGAACTAGAGACCCGGAACCACCCCAATCTCTCTCTAAAAGCCGTGAAACCCCTAATACGTCTCTGGAAACCCTCAAACCAACAAACCTGAACCCTCAAACCAATCCGCAACTGACATGCAAGCCCTGAACCACTCGTTCCCTCTCTAGAACGCCCCTAAACATTGAACCAGAGGCACGGAACCACCCCAATCTTTCTAAAAGATGTGCAAATCCTAATACGTCTCTGGAAACCCTAAACCAATAAACCTGAACCCTAAAACCAATCTGCAACATAGAGGCTAGTCAAGGCTATTATTGGCCATCACATTCGGTCGTTGGTGGTCGATATCATGTTTTCCTTTAATTTCAGGTTAGGGATTTATATCACGCAACATAGTCAATGTGCGACTCAAGTTATCATACATGACCACCACCCCAAAACCCATCTGTTAAGATTCATCTATGCACAATTTCACAACTTCGAAGTCAATTTCACCATTTGAGGTCATTTAGATCAAAACTCCTAAATTAGAGCATTACGGTTCAACCAAAATTGGGACTTTTCATATATGTTGTTCCAATATGAAATTAAACTTTGTACAAGGTGTATGTGACCCTAGGGACTCCATAAACCATATCAATTTCATTATTGAATTACAAACCCTAGGTCCATTTTATTAAAATATGTTGCACACGAAATTTGTACAAATTATCAAGATTTCAAGGATGAGAGGGGGAAGGCACAATCATAAACATAGCTAGAGATGGAAATCTCCTACCTCAATGGAGCTTGACCACAACCCTAACTTTCGGACTTCGGTGAATGACGAATATAGCGGGCTTCCCCGATAGCTCTCGTCGCGTAGATCGTCGTTCCTTCTTCGCAAATCTTGGTTCTAGCCCTCTAGGGCCTTGGGAAAATAGAGAGAAGTGAGAGAGATATGGAATGGAGGTAGAGAGAGTGAGAGGCTCCTTAGGGTTAGAAAAATGAGGAAGAAGGTGAGGAGTTTGAACTCCTCAAGCCTTAAATACCCCCACTAGTGAAATGCCAAAACTACCCTTAATGAAAACTATTTAGCATAAAATTTTGCCCTCACGACCGGTCGACGGATTTTGCCTGACCGGTCGAGGCTATATGGAATAGCTTACTAGAATATGGCGACCGGTCGATGACGTTGGGGTGTACCGGTCGCGGCTAATATGAATGCCCAATGATTTCCCGCGACCGGTCGACGGCCTCACTGCGTACCGGTCGACCTTAAGAAATTGTGAAAAAACAATAGGAATTACGATATCTTCTTCGTACGACCTCCGATTGGCTTGATTCACGTCGCATTGGATTCGTAATGAAATTCTCTACCATAATTCGGGATTAACCGCCTCAAAATCACGATGAGATGTTGAGATAAAATAAATCAAGATTTAGAAACAGATTTAAAGTACGAATTTAATTTCCGGAAATATAATTTGGAAATACGAGTCGTTACATCTCAACCACCTTAAAAGAATTTCGTCCTCGAAATTTTACTACGGTGGGAGTACAAAACATAAAACAAGCACTAATGGATACAAACCATCAAAATAAATCTGGAAATTTTGCGCGCATCTCATCCTCTCGCTCCCAAGTGGCTTCCTCGACTCCGTAGTTACTCCACAAGACTTTCAACAATGAAATGGTTTTGCCCCGCAAGATTTGCTCTCGTGAATCAAGGATATGTATCAGCCTCTCTTCGTAAGATACATCAGATTCTAATTCAACGTTCGACCAATCTATGATATGCGATGGGTTAGGCTCGTGCTTGCGCAACATGTAGACATGGAATACGTCATGAACATTGGAAATGTTCGACGGCAAAGCGAGTCTATAGGCGACCTCCCCAACCTTCTCTATAATATCGAATGGCCCAATGTAACATGGAGTCAATTTTCCCTTCTTCCCGAACCGTGAAATACCGCGGCGAGGTGAAACTTTTAGAAAAACATGGTCACCAACCTCAAAATACAAAGGAGTGTGACGTCGATCCACATAACTCTTATACCGACTCTGGGACGTAAGCAATCTCTGACGAATGGTCTTGATCTGCTCTGTGATTTGTTATGTCATCTCGGGACCAATGATAGCGGATTCCCCAACATCAAGCCAACAAACAGGTGAGCGACATGGCCTACCGTACAAGGCCTCGAAAGGTGCCATCCCAAGAAAATGGAATACCCTTCCGGGTCAATCGAGTCATAGGTGCCGCCAAACGAGAAAAATCTAAGACAAAATGTCTATAATAACCGGCAAGACCAAGGAAGCTGCGAACATCGAAAACACTCTGGGGACGCGGCCACAAAGAAACTGCATCGATCTTGCTCGGGTCAACAGAGACTCCACCTTGCGAAACAACGTGCTCCAGAAACTTTACCTCTGGAAGCCAAAACTCTCACTTGCTAAGTTTGGCATAAAGACGATGTTCCCGCAACAAATCTAGCATAACTCGGAGATGAGTCTGGTGCTCCTCCTCTGAAGCCGAATAGATAAGAAGGTCATCAATGAAGACCACAACAAACCGATCAAGATGGATGCGGAAGATATGGTTCATAAGGTCCATGAATGTAGAAGGAGCATTTGTCAAGCCGAATGGCATGACCACGAACTCATAATGGCCATAACGAATGCGAAATGCCGTCTTAGGGATATCCTCTGCCCGTACAAGCAACTGATGGTAACCAGAATGCAAGTCAATCTTCAAAAAGCATGTCGAACCACGTAACTGATCAAATAAGTCGTCAATCCTTGGCATAGGATACTTGTTCTTCACAGTCACACAATTTAACTTTTGGTAGTCAATACATAACCGCAACGAACCGTCTTTCTTCTTTGCAAATAAAGCTGGCGCACCCCAAGGTGATAAACTAGGCCGAATGAAACCCAACTCGTACAATTCCTACAACTGGGACTTTAACTCCCACAATTCTGGCGGCGCAAATCGATAATGTCACGCCCCGGATTTTCAAACCATTTTTTTTGAAATGGAATAAAAGAAGGGTTTATTGTGAAACCATATTTACCGAACCACAAGCAAGGGGCCGTGAATTATAAAACATGCGGAAATAAAATAACAACAATCCTCTTGATTTTGAACTTGATTTCAATAAAACGATATTACAATTCTTTAACGAAAGGGGAGTGCCCATAGGCTACAAAGGGGAAAAGTAGGGGAAAGCTGTAGTAAATAAATGAACGACATGAGATGCTCCTCACACAAGGGAAACCTGGAGCAAGCCAAAGCCAACTCCCCGCTACTAGCTATCCAACCCTGCAACCCTGCAAAGAACTGTAGGAAAAAGGTTGAGTCATAAAGACCCAGCAAATATGCACCTATCAAGTGCAAACGTAACTATGGTGGCATGTGCAAGTGGTGTGAATTCCTACAATGCATTCCCAAGCATGACAATAATCTCACACTCTCAACACCACTACCAAGTCACTAACCAAGTCCAAAGTACAAGTCTAACCAAGACCTTTCATCAATACAAGCGTACCAAGAGAAAACCCAATCGTTTGATCTCACTCAAGACTAACTACCCCGTAAGTTACCACCCTCTTTTTCTATCAAGTATTACCATCTACACTCTTAGGCAATGCGTACTAACACAAGGGTCATAAGGACCAAGGATCCCAACTACTATCGCACGGCATGGTGAACTATCTCCATAACGAGGGAGAACTCTCCCAAGAACACAACCCATCTACAATAAGGCCCAAGCCTTCCACTATCCACAAAGGACCATACATTTGCCATGACTAATTCCACGACTTAGCCAAATATCCACAATGGGATAATTCCACGACTTAGCCAAATCACAATCCACCTAACCGTATCATATCCGACTATCCTCTATATATCTATATATATATATTGGTACACATAGGTAGATTGATTATCTTGTTTAAAAATAGTGTGTTCGACTCCCGGCTTAACATCACTTTGAAACCAAGTCTCACAAGTCTCGGCCGCCTCACTAAATAAGGACCGGCTTACCCCAGAGTGGACCATACTTTGAAAGGATCACATGAGTCTCGAACCGTCCCACGAGTAAGGACCGGTCTACCCCAAACATGGATCATCATGTTGAAAACCAGTTTTGAAAATCGTTAAGCCCGGGATCGATTTTGAGTCTCCTTGGCGAGAACAAGGATAGACTCACTCACGTCGAAGTGCCACGAGGGATGCATTATCACACGAGGTGTCGCGAGGAATACACCATCACACACGAAGTGCCACGAGGGATGCACTATACACGAGGTGCCACGAGGAATGCACCGAATACGAGGTGTCACGAGGGATACACCAACTCACAAAGTGCCATGAGAGATGCACTATCTAACAACAATCAAGGGCCACATCGTTTGGCCACCTACACCACACTCACAATTTCGTTATTTAAAGTTAGTTGTTTAATAGGTGAATTGAGTAGATTTTCGAGTACGAATCAAAGGAGATGAATTCTCCATCGAGGGCAACAAGTTTGGCAATGAGGGACGAGATCTCAAATAGTTGGTGACGAATTCACCCAAATCATTTCTACCGCAAGTGTCGATAGCCTAGGAACGAGTTCCCTAGTCTAGTGTGACGAATTCACACACACACAAACCCAATTCTTTTCACCAAGGCATTACACCAAATACCTATTGTGCACAAATGCCCACAAGGGTCCTAGTCACCAAGGACACCTAAATTGATCACTTAACCTTTCTATCACATGCTCATGGCCACATACAAGGGCCTAACCAAAACTTCAAGGCTACACACTCAAGAGCCCAAGTAAAATCTCTCAAACCCATCCAATATCACTCACAAGGATCTAACCAAGATCCAATACATCTACGAAACCATAAATCACACATGAACGCCTCTCGGGCATTCTATCGAACACCTAGCGGGCACAAGACCACCGGTCAATTCCACTAATTTACACTCCTAGGACAAAACCCCCAAATTCTTATCAAACTCTCACAATTTCAATTTCAAGTCCTAGGCATGAAATCAACTACTATACATCCTCACAATCACCAAGAATCACCAATTCTAATGCAAGGATGGAACCAATTTCATTTTGTCAAACATGTAGAGTGCGTTAATTCCAAAACATGGGTTTTTAAGAAAACCTTTGATTTTGATTATGTAAATCAATTTAGTGACCTAACACAATCACGTAGGCACGAGATAGAATCACATTTACCTTTAGTCCAAAGCTTGGAGAGAACCCTAGGTGAGGGTGTCTTGACAACCCATAAAGATATGCTTATAAATGGAGAGCTTGAAGAGAGGAGATCAACTTTTCTCAAAGGCCCAACTCCATTGGAGCTTGGGAAGGTGGAGATATTTTAGAGAGAAGGGAGAGAGAACCTTCAATGGAGGTAGAGAGAGAAACTAGGTCTGAAAAGTGGGAGAAGATGACCCAAAATCGTGCCAAAGATGATATATATAGCCCCTGAAAAATGACCAAAAAGCCCTTAATGAAAAGCTGTCCGACTGGCCCGTTATCGATAACCATAAGCCCTTAAGATATCCGTTATCGATAACCAAGGAACCAAAGGACAACTCGTTATCGATAACCACAAGTCCATTATCGATAACCAAACTCTCGGGTCCTAACCAAGGGATCAATGGGCAACTCGTTATCGATAACCACAAAGCTTGTTATCGATAACCACACTCTCTGGTCCTTACCAAGGAACCAATAAACAACTCGTTATCGATAACCACACCGCCCGTTATCGATAACCACACTCTCGGGATTTTCTATGGACAAACGGAGAAAACTTAAAACGCGCATAACTTTCTCACATGGACTCCGATTGACGCGATTCAAATTGCGTTGGATTCGTAATTGGATTCTCTACCATATTCTAGGGTCAACCACCTTAAAATCACACTAGGATTTTAAGATAAAATAAATCAAGATACCGAATCTAATTTAGAATACGAATCTAAATTCCGGAAATTTCTTTATAAAATACGGGCTGTGACAGATAATGTGGCACAGAAATCGGAGACGTACCAGGTAACATATCAATAGAGAACTCCACCTCTCGCCTAGGTTGCAAACCAGGTAACTCCGCCGGAAAGACATCTGGGAACTCGCAAACAACTAACGGTAACTCCCCGCACCGAGAAGAATCATCATCAAGACTGAGACTGGAAAGCATACAACTAATTGAATCGCGCTCCCTGGGATCGTAAAAGCAAGCATCAACTGACTCCTTCCTATCACCATAAACGTAGAAGTAAACTCCCTCGGGAGAGAAGACCCGCACTCGGCGTCAGTGACAGTCGATATTGGCATGGAAGGTAGACAACCAATCTATCCCCAAGATAAGATCAAACCCGGACATGCTCAGAACGATAAAGTCGAAAGTGAAATGGTGGTCCTCTAAGGTCTGTTCACAATCTCTACAAACCCGGTTCAACCGAACACGGCCTTCTAATGGAGTTTCAACAAACAAGGGTGGATCCAAGAAATCCACATCTAACTCCAAGGCATGAATGAATGATACAGCTATAAAAGAATACGATGCACCGGAATCGAAAAGCACACTAGCCCGCGAATTATAAATCAGAAATATATCCCTGACAACCGAAGTCTCTGGATGCTGGTGAGAAAGAGATGGCGCAGAAGCTGCTGGAATGGAAAAGGCCCTGCCATGGGTCGTCGGACCCTGGTGATAACCGCCTCTCTGCTGGAGTTGCTGGGTAGGTCTGGCTGGAGTCAACACTCCGATACGAGATGCCTGAACTGAACCCGAATGTCTTGATTGCTATGGACGCTGGTGTCCACTCCTCTGCTGCAGTTGCTGAACTAGTCTGGTATCACCACGACCACTGCCCCTCCCTGGGCAATCTCTAACCATATGGCCTGCCTGGCCACACTCAAAGCAAATAGGTTCTCGGCAATCAACTCTCACATGTCCTGACTGATGGCACCGATGGCATACTTTCGGGATCTGCACTGAACCCGCACTAACCTGTGATTTATGGCCTCAAGAGAAATGGGACTGCTCCCTCTGGCGCTTCTTCTCATAACTTCGTAATGATGAACTCTAATGGGAAACCTGTCAGTGCGGTTCCCAGATCTTCACCTCTCTCTGCTGGTCCCTCCTGGGCTCAATAGCCCTCGCACAATCTACTATGTCGGCAAAAACCCGGATATGTTGGCTCATCACGAGCCGCTGCACTGAAGGGTGAAGACCTTTCTCAAACCTCTTGCACTTCTGCTCCTCTAAACTGGCCAAGTCCGTAGCAAATCATGACAGTGCCTGGAATCACGTAGCATATTGGGACACCGTCATAGTGCCCTGCTCAAGCCTCTCAAACTGCTCCCGCAAATTCTCCCGATAGCTCTCAGGAAAGTACTGGCTCTCAAAAACCGTCTGAAAGTCTGCCCAAGTCATCGAACGAATATGATCCAGAATGGCCTGTGGATTAGCATCTCCACTAGCAAGTAGACTTGCACGCCTCATCTCGAGTATAGAACTCCACCACTGACTGGCCTCACCATTCAGCTGATAGGTGGCGAAAGAAATCCTCAGTTTGTCCTGCGTAATGTCCAAGGTGTCCAACACCTTCCGGACTTCGAACAACCAATGGTCAGCATCAAGTGGATCACCTTCTCCATTGAACTTAGGAGGGTCCATACGTCTGAATTCTCAAAGTGCCTCAATCATGCGGTTTCCCGCATTCTTCCGCAGTGCTGCAAACCCACGACTGGCTTCGACCATAGAGGCTGCAAGCTCTCGCGCAAACTGGATAGGAGCCACAAGTCCCTCAGGAACCGAAACTGGGATAACAGGAGGTGCATCGTCCTCCAAACCATGTATACGATCGTTAAACTCTTTACTATGAGCATCCTGGGCTTCCGCACCCCGGTGACCCCGACCCATCCCACTACCACGACGGTGAGCCATTTCTACAAGAGATCACGGATACGATAAAAATATAGCACAAGACAAGGCTCGAATAAATAGTTCAATCAAAGAGGAGTAAGCTTAACGATATCAAGAATGGATTCTCATAGCCAATGGAATCAATAAACAGGGTTATACCCAAGGAATAAAACAGTGTACGTGTATTACTTCTTGACTCACACCAACCTACGGATCATTGCCAATGCATGCTCAAATGTTCACACACACATGCTAGATGATGCAAAATCAAACTCCGTGCAACCCATTGAGACTAAGAGTCTCCCCAAAGGCCTAAGGTTTCGCAAGCGAAAGCTCTAATACCAAGTTGTCACGCCCCGGATTTTCAAACCATTTTTTTGAAATTATTTATTAAATGGGGAAACAATCATGGATCATCACAGTTTAAATAAAACTAGGCAACAATACATCCCATTCTACACTAATATGAAAAACCGAGAGTGAATGTAAATAAATAAAAGTGCAACCACAAACCATAGAGTAGTAGAGAGAGAGAAGTACCAAGGTTTAAGTTTTACACACACCCTACTCTATTACAAGCCAAAGTGAAAGTACATGAGTCTTCCAATGGTTCCAATGCATCAATGCTCCAAATCATTCAACAAATGGTTCCTTACCTGCAGAATCTAAAAAGGACGTATCACGCCAAAGTAGGAAGAAATCTATCAACTAGCATGTTTACGACTGGCGTAAGCGAGTGTGTGACTATACAGAAATATCCATATATGAAAAGATGCATGACACAATGCAAGGCAATGATCCGATAACTACAATATGACTATACCTAGTCAAGATAACAAAGTACCATTCAAGAGACCGCAAGCCAAGGGCCTAAGTATATGAGAGTTCTCATTTCATTCAAGGGACCAAGTGTGAGTTCATTAGTTCAAGTATTTCATCATTGCACAGTGCACGGGAATTCCATCACAGGTCTATTCCACACCATGTTTTTTTATCAAGTAGGATAAACCCCGAATTCCCTAGTCAAGTCCAATCCGTGTTATCCAAACATCATCAAGTTAGTGTGAATCATGGAATCCCTAGTCAAGTCCATTCCATATTCACACTAGTATAAATCCCGGAATCCCTAGTCAAGTCCATTCCGTATTTATACATACATCATCAAGTTAGTGTGAATCATGGAATCCCTAGTCAAATCCATTCCATATTCACACTAGTATAAATCCCGGAATCCCTAGTCAAGTCCATTCCGTATTTATACAAATTGCAATGTTGATAGGGCCAGGTATAGCATAGTAGCCTGTCGACACACTATCTAACCTACTCTGTCTTCCCCAAAGTCCATTGGGAGGACTCACGTAGCCCCCATTGTGCACAATGTCGTGGGTGGAGCGACCACCCCGGAAACCCCTAACCAAGTCCGTTCCCGAATAAAAATATTAAGTCCCTATCATTGCCATCAAGTATGTCCTGAGAGTCCCTAGTCAAGTCCGCTCCCACATTATCATTTCAAGTCAACTATGCCGGGAATCCCTACAATCAAGTCCATTCCCGCATAGAGGCTAGTCAAGGCTATTATTGGCCATCACATTCGGTCATTGGTGGTCGATATCATATTTTCCTTTAATTTCAGGTTAGGGATTTATATCACGTAACATAGTCAATGTGCGACTCAAGTTATCAAACATGACCATCACCCAAAAACCCATCTATTAAGATTCATCTATGCCCAATTTCACAATTTCGAAGTCAATTTCACCATTTGAGGTCATCTAGACCAAAACCCCCAAATTAGAGTATTAGGGTTCAACCAAAATTGGGGCTTTTAACATATGTTGTTCCAATATGAAATTAAACTTTGTACAAGGTGTATGTGACCCTAGGGACTCCATAAACCCCATCAATTTCATTATCGAATCACAAACCCAAGGTCCATTTTATCAAAACATGTTGCACACGAAATGTGTACAAATTAGCAAGATTTCAAGGAAGAGAGGGGGAAGACACAATCATAAACATAGTTAGAGAAGGAAATCTCCTACCTCAATGGAGCTTGACCACAACCCTAACTTTCGGACTTCGGTGAATGACGAAGATAGCGGGCTTCCCGGATAGCTCTCGTCGCGTAGATCGTCGTTCCTTCTTTGCAAATCTTGATTCTAGCCCTCTAGGGCCTTGGGAAAGTAGAGAGAAGTGAGAGAGATATAGAATGGAGGTAGAGAGAGTGAGAGGCTCCTTAGGGTTAGAAAAATGAGGAAGAAGGTGAGGAGTTCGAACTCCTCAAGCCTTAAATACCCCCACTAGTGAAATGCCAAAACTGCCCTTAATGAAAACCATTCAGCATAAAATTTTGCGTTCACGACCGGTCGACGGATTTTGCCCGATCGGTCGAAGCTATATGGAATAGCTTACTGGAATATGGCGACCAGTCGACGACGTTGCAGTGTACCGGTCACGGCTAATACGAATGCCCACTGATTGCCCGCGACCGGTCAACGGCCTCACTGCATACCGGTCGACCTTAAGAAATTTTGAAAAAAATAGGAATTACGATATCTTCTTCGTCTGACCTCCGATTGGCTTGATTCACATCGCGTTGGATTCGCAATGAAATTCTCTACCATAATCCGGGATCAACCGCCTCAAAATCGCGATGAGATGTTGAGATAAAATAAATCAAGATTTAGAAATAGATTTAAAGTACGAATTTAATTTCCGGAAATATAATTTGGAAATACGAGTCGTTACACTTTTAATTCTTTGTATTTTTCATTAAGATTTTTATAATTGGAAAATAAAGAATCAAAAGAAATATACAAATTATCAAGGAAATTTGATTTTACCGCTTCCGATTCTTTTCCATTAGGCAAAGATTGGCTACTTCCTTTTCTTCTTCCGATTCAGCTTCTGAATCAATATTGTCCCAAGCTGCAAGCATGGCCTTTTTGAAAGGGTTTTTGGTAATGGGTTTGGCTATAGGATAATTGGATTTTATGTGGCTGAGTTTGTTACATCTAAAGCAAGTGATATGAGTTTTAGAGGAAGACTCCTTTCTATCTTTGTTTGTATGCTTCCATCCATTGTTTTTATGGTTGAGGTAACATTTAAAGTTTTTGGTTAGAATGGCAATTTCATTATCCTCATTAGATGATTCAAGATAGGATTCATTGTCTTTGGATGTTTTTAGGGCTATCTCTCTTTTAGGTTTGGAGGATTCGTTTTGAAGGTTCGAATGCATTTCTTCCGTTATTAGCACACCCATTAGACCATCCAAGGTGCATGTTGAGAAATCCATTGTTTGTATAATGATAGAAGCCTTGGTTTCCCAAGCCTTGGACATGGATTTAAGCACCTTATGAGCTATCTCAGAATTATTATAGGACTTACGAAGTCCTTTCAAGCCATTCACTATATCATTGAAATTAGAAAACATGTTATATATGGATTTATTATCATGAATCTTAAAAAATTCATATGAATGAATAAGGATGTCAATTTTGACTCCTTAACTTGACTTGTTCCCTCATATATGATAATAATCTTGTCCCATATCTCTTTGGCAGAATCGCATCCTAAAACACGGTTGTATTCATTAGCATCTAATTCACAGTAAAGGAGATTCATTGCTTTACAATTAAGTTCAACATAAAGCTTATCACTTGTAAGCCATTCATCATATGACTTAGCAATTTATTTTCCATCAATCAACTTCTCGGGGATATAAGGACCATTTAAAATAGTCATCCACAAGTCATAGTCAATTGATTGTATATAAATCCGCATTTGATTTTTCCAGTAGGAGAATGATGATCCATTGAAAAATGGTGGCTTATTGGTCGAATGACCCTCTCTGTGATATGAGGTTGCAATGGTAGTCATGGATCTTTCAAGAGACGATTAAGTATTATTCCAAAAGACCCTTCTCTGATACCAATTGTTATACTGAATGCAACCAAGAGCGAGGGGAATTGGTCTAACTAAATTAATGGCCGAATAAAAACTATAACTAGAATAATCAAGAAACCAAAACCAACTTCAATTAAAATAGGTTTGATTAATGAATCGGGATTCAAAGACCAAAACTCACAAGCCTTCATTTACACCTAAGTTGGTGCAATACGACAACGGTTGAGGTTTCCGACGTTGAGTTTGTTCTAAGAATGCGGACTTGAAAACATTTTGATTTATTATGTAGTATTCAAATGATAATTAAATCAAGCATGCAAAACAATAAATTACAGAATTGAAAAGCTAAAGAATACCAAGAATTATAGTGGTTCGATAAGATGTTTCTCTCCCTACTCACGTCCACTTCCTTTACAATTTGTAAAAGTTTCACTAAATGCAAGGGCAACCACAAATGTGATTACCCAAAGAACTATAATTGAAGACCTTCTAGGGTGGTCTCCCAACCTAATCAAGGGGTTGCCTTGTTGCTACAATCATAAGAATAACAATGATCTTTTAATAGGAGTACGTTCCACTCCTTTACAATGCAAAGGTCAAAGAGAGATTCAAGAAATTGAAAGACAAAGATGAGTATGGTCTCTCTTGAAATTCTACTGGAAATTTATAGTAGAAATATATAAAAGTTGAAGCCTTGAAGTGAGTGTCAATTGCTTTAGGGTTAAGAGAATGAAAGCGTCAAAAGTTGTGACCAAAATGCTTCTCCTCCTCTTAAATAGTTGCTTGAGAACTTTAGATATGTTAGGGGCATAATAGTCAGTTACACATACATATAATAACCCTAGAAACATTCTATATTTGAAATGGCTTGAATTGGCTGGAGGATCGGCTGACCAGATGGCAGACCGGTCAACTGACCGGTTGGCAGTCTGGATGTCCAAATTTGAGAACGCTCTTCTCCTTAATTAGTCCCTGCAATTATGTAAAGATTTGACAGAAAATAGGTAGAGTATAATTTTTAGACTAATTAAGAGATATTAAATCAAATAGAACCATATTAATTTAAATTATTTTGAATTATTTCCTTACACAAATAATATACTCTTTGAAGGACATATATGACATGGATTATGTCACGTCCCAGATTTTCAAACCGTTTTTTTAAATACTGTTTAAAATAATAAATAGGGGATACAACTACTTGCCATCCAGATACATTCAGTTGAGTTTCTCATTACATCACGATACCGTACAAAGTAGAAGTACAACAAGTAGACAACGGAAGAGAAGTACAAGAGCAAGCCAACTACAACTACTACTGTGAACAGAAAGAGCTACAAGTACAGGGTAAAGAAACTGCGACAGAAAGTACTGAAACTGAAGTACAACACAAAAAGAAAGTACAACTGAACTACTCTGTACAAGAAGAACAATTGAAACTGAAATATTGCATCTACACTACCCTCTACAGAGAAGCCACTGCAGTTGAGGTGGCCGAGCCCAAGAAAACCCAACAGCTGACTCCAACCACAAACCACCAAGTCTGTCCAGCCATGCAACACAGACTAGAAAAAGGAAAAGAAGGAGGGTCTGAGCAAACAACAACTCAGTGAGAAAAACCCCTAACTACTACGAAGCATGCACATGTGGTGCATGCCTACGTGTCCACAAACAAAGTACGAGAACAGTAAAGAAACTAAAGTGCATGTAGTGTAAACCTAACTCGAGGCAATAGTAACATAGGTGTATCGCCAACAAGGTGTGTCTAACCAAAACCGTAACCCCAAGTAAGTACAACGGGTACAACATCCCAAGTCTGACTGAGGCAACCTCAAATCTCGACTCAACCAACCCTACTACTAAGGTCTAACAACTCTAAGGATCTACTAAGGATCCCAAACCAATACTGCACCAAGATATCCAATCAAGGTGTGTTAGCATAGCACAAGGGACAACAAGGAAAGGTGTCCACACAATCTATCGAAAATGTTCTCTTTCCATTTCACGTGCCATTTGTAAGTTCTTTTATCAGTTCCAAGGATTGCACACTATCAAGTGCCAAGGGGATTCCACTACAAGTCTATCCCAATATGATTTAGATCATCATTCTTACATTTGTTACACTTTAAAGTGCAATCCGGAATTCCATTACAAGTATATTCCGCTCATGTGTTTTATCATCAATCTAGATAAATCCCGGGATCCCTAAAGATCAAGTACATCCCGTATTTATCCAAAGTTCATTAATTAGGATAAGTCCCGGAATTCCTAAAGGTCAAGTACATTCCGGTTTATCCTAACTTTCTCAACATGGATAGACTACGGAATCCCTAAAGGTCAAGTACATTCCGGGTCATCCTAACATTCTCATACAAGAGACATAACCATGGAATCCCTAAAAATCAAGTACATTCCAGGTTGCCATACCGTCTTCCCCAAAGGCCGTTGGGAGGGCTCACGTAGCCCCCATTATGCACAATGTCGTGGATGGAGCGGCCATCCCGGGAATCCCTACAAGTCAAGTACATTCCCGCATCAATGTTTCAAATCATCCAAACCCGGGAATCCCTAAAAATAAAGTACATTCTCGTCAACAATTCAACTTTGGTAAATCCCGGAATCCCTAAAGATCAAGTACATCCCGTATTTATTCAAGTTCATTAAGATGGTATGAATCTCGGAATCCCTAAAGATCAAGTACATTCTGTATTCACCCAAGTACGTTCCGTATTACCGTGCCTAACCAAGGTCATCAAACCGCATCGTCCCATCTAGACCACGTCATCGCGTCAACTTACTAGATCACGTTTTTCTTTAAGTGATAGATTCAAGATTTAGTACGAGTAGTACTCGTGGGACACATCCTCATAATTGATGTTCATTGACATATTAAACCACTTACGTAAATTTCTTCAATGACTAACTCCACCTTGGTCAATCCAAGAGAGACAACCAAGTCCAACAATACCATTTATTATATACGCATCTAAGATGTCCAACTAACCAAACTCACATCCGACTACGACGAGACCAAAGACGACCATGAGTCAACCAAGATAAAGTATTGCATCACATTCGCGAAACCCAATAATCCCACTTTATTACCGCATTTATCAAAGGCATCTTACCGACTCTTTGGTGTTCATCTAAACCTCAGGGACTTTTCGATAATTGCGCGGACTCAACGCAACCTACAATGTAACCAAACGAGTCCTATAATGTTCCAACGGTGTCAACTCTTCCAAGACACGACCCAAGACTAATGTGGGCAATTTTATCAAATATTTGTACGCTTAAACCTCTAGCGACATCATATCAAACAACTAGCGGGCCCAAGATCACCGCTCAATTCCAACACAATATCCAATAACTAGCGGGACCAAGATCACCGCTTAATTCCAACACAATACAGAAATCCTACGTACACACACACACATACTTAATAGGAGTTAGAGATTTTACCCACCGGCAAACCACCATCGCAGCCAATCAAAGCAATGCAGTCAACCATCCATCATTGTTGTCAACCCCTGCACGCACAGCCAGGTACAACTAATTACACGCTCGCAAATATACAAACTCGCACACATAAATCGAATCTATTATGTATACCTCGTGGAGTCGCTTCACGAACAACCGCCGCGGACCACCAACGGTCATCTGAAATTGTCGTCGCCGCCGTTATACAATCGCAGGCGTCGTCTGCATTTCTCACTTCCGCGCACCACTACTGTGCCACTGTTCCTCTTCCTTCGCCACTGAACCCCTGCGGTAGCTGCCCACACACTGCCGTTGTAGCCTCCATAACTGGACAGTCGCCACCCTCCACAATCGAACAGGCGACGCCGCCCCTTCCTGCGCTATTACCGCCCGCCTTCTACCTCGCTCGAACCACCACCGCTGCAGCCTCCCGTCGCGCCCTTCCACCACCGTGCCACCGCACGAGCATCATGGCCGTGCGCCTGCTGCTACCCGTTGCCCGCGCCACCTCCACCTCCGACTGCACGCCGCCCTCCTCTCTCTCTCTCTCCCCTCTGCCGCCCTTCTCACGCCTCTCTTTCCCTTGCCAGCGGCGGCGATGAGGGAATGACGGAGGGGTCGTTTGGGGGGAAAGGGGGTTACAGGAAGAGGGGTAGGGGAAAACGGGGGGGGGGGTCTTTCTCTTATTTTTTGTATTATATTATCATTATTATAATTTATAATATAATTATTATGAACAATAATTATAAATGAGAGGGAAGTTTTTAAATTCAAAATTCCTCTTTAAAATTAACCAATTTATGTAACACTCCAAAAGTTTTATTGAATTCTTTTCGTCGTTAATAAATCCATAAAATCAAGTTCGGTTGATTTTATTTTCGATCGTTGGTAATCGTTGTGCCTCATCCAATTCTCGAGTCGTTTGATCGTTAATTCGTTTATTCGATCGTTAGATGCGTGGTATCGTTTTAGAAGGCCGTGTTATGGCTTTTGGGCATCAAGAAAAGGTAACCAACGTTGAGGAAATGCTTGTGGACGTGTCGCAAGTCAGCCCGGAAGATTTCAGCCCATTCTGGGCCAATGTGACACTGCCCGTCCGGATGGGGAAGGTGTCAGTTCCGGACGGAGGTATTTCCAGCATGGGGTTTGGCTGCAGGAGTCTTGGTCCGGACGGTGGAGGGCTTCGTCCGGAAGAAAGGTTGTGCCCGTCCGGACGGGAGGTGCTCTGCACCGGACGGAGGGTTTTGCAGATTGGGGTTCACAATGTTTTGGCTTGGTCCACTTGGCTGGAAAATACAGTGGTTGTTAAAAAAAGAGTGGTAAGTGGAGGGTCTGTGTTGATTACACAAACCTCAATGATGCTTGCCCAAAAGATAGTTTCCATGTGCCGAGGATCGATCAACTGGTGGACTCGACGACAGGGCATCCCAGAATGAGTTTTATGGATGCCTACCGGGGCTACCACCAGATAGCCATGTTCGGTCCGGATCAGGAGAAGACAACCTTCATCTCCCCTCGTGGATTATTTTGCTACCGGGTAATGTCGTTCGGCCTCAAGAATGCTAGAGCGACTTACCAACGGATGATAACGAAAATGTTCAGTACCGAGCTGGGAGACACGGTAGAAGCCTACATTGACGACATGGTGGTCAAGAGCAAGGTGAAGGATCACCACCTGACGAACCTCCAGCAGGTGTTCAACATCCTCAAGAAGCACCAGCTATGTCTCAATGCCTCGAAGTGTGCCTTCGGCGTCAGCTCCGGTACATTTCTCAGATATCTGGTCACGCGAAAAGGCATTGAGGCCGACCCTTTGCAGATATCGGCCATTCAACGACTGGAAGATCCAAGGACTTTAAAGGAAGTCTAGAAGTTGGCAGGAATGGCGGAAGCTCTCAATCGATTCATCAGTCAGTCCTCGGATAAATGCTGACCGTTCTACGAAGTTCTCAGAAAGAATAGTCGTTGACACTTTGAATGGACCGACGAATGCAAGAAAGCACTGGGCAACCTAAAAGCATACCTCTCATCGACGCCACTTCTGGCAAAGCCGAAGGAAGGCGAGGAACTGTTTCTCTACTTGGCCATCACGCCACATACGGTCAGCTCGGTGTTGGTTCGGCAGGAGGGGCAGGAGCAACTCCCGGTTTACTTCTCTAGCAAATCACTAGTCGGGGCCGAGACGAGGTATCTTCCTCTCGAGAAGCTAGCATTTGCACTCATCATTGCCTCCAGAAAGCTTGCACCCTACTTCCAGGCTCACATCATCATCGTTTTGACCGAGTTCCCACTACGGGCGCTCCTGCATCGAGCCGACTTGTCGGGAAGGATAACCAAATGGGCAGTAGAATTAGCCAACTTCGACATCAAATACCAGCCGAGGACCGCCATCAAGGGGCAGATCCTTGCCGACTTTATCGCAGAATACTCCCCTAGACCGTACCTTCCATCCCCCAACGTTAAAATGATGGAGACCGACGGTATGAGCATTTCAGATGCGCAGAGGGGGGCCTTGGCAGACTCATGGAAGTTATTTGTAGACGGAGCATCAAATAGCCGGGGAAGCGGTGCCGGAGCAGTTCTCATCTCTCCCGACGGGATAATTCACGAGCACGCCCTTCGGCTCAATTTCAGCGCCTCCAACAACGAGACAGAGTACGAAGCCCTAATTGCCGGACTGGCTGCCGCCGAAGAGCTCAAAATTCACAGCCTGGCCGTCTTCAGTGACTCCCAGTTGATCGTCAACCAAGTTACCGGCGAGTATGAATGCCGGGACGACCGAATGGAAAAATACATGGAAAAAGCCAGGGACATGATAATGGGGTTTCCGGATATCCACATCCAATAGGTCGGCAGAGAGCAGAACGCACACGCCGACGCATTAGCAGGGATTGCTTCGGCAGCAAAAGCAAAGGAGCACAGAAAAAAGCGTCCAGACTTTGAGCCGACCAAGTATTGAGCCGCCACCCGAAGGACAGATCTTCTACATCAACCAGGGGCCAAGTTGGATCGATCCAATCGTTGCATATCTCAAGGACGGAGGCTTGCCGATGGACAAGAAGACAGTGCATCAGATCATTCACAAGTCGGCTCGGTATTGGCTATCTGCGGACAACCAACTTTACAAGAAATCATTCTCTGGGCCCTATCTTCTCTGTGTGCACCCCACACTGACCGAAGGGGTTCTACACGAGCTCCACTCCAGCAGCTGTGGTGCCCACACAGGGGGGAGGTCGTTAGCACATCGAGCAATCTCTCAGGGATATTGGTGGCCAAATATGATGGAAGAGGCCGAGCAGCTAGTCAAAAATTGTGATCCATGCCAGAGGTTCTCTTCAATCATCCGGCAGCCTACCGAAGAGCTCACCCCTCTAACCAGCCCTTGGTCGTTCGCCCAATGGGGCTTGGACATTGTGGGTAAGATGTCGACAGCCCCAAGGGGATTCAAATTTCTCATAACGGCCACGGACTACTTTTCCAAATGGGTCGAGGCCGAACCACTGGTCACGATCGAAGACAAAGACGTGAAGAGATTTGCTTGGAGAAACATAGTCTCCCGCTTCGGCGTACCCTATGCTTTTGTGTCGGACAACGGCACTCAATTCGTCGGAGACTTGTTCACCAGCTTCTGTGCCGAGCATAGAATCAAATTCTACAACTCAACGCCACATTACCCCCAGGGCAATGGACAGGCCGAAGCTTCAAACAAGACGATCGGTAACGACATCAAAAAGAGATTGGAAGCTGTTAAAGGAAGGTGGGCCGAAGAGCTGCATAGTGTGCTCTAGGCCTACCGAACCACACCTAGAAGATCTACCGGCCAATCCCGCAAAGCCACATGTCGCTCCACCTGCAAGCACTCAAAGCCATGTCAAAATGCGTCTTCCCGAGCACGCCAACCAACAGGGGCATCCGCCGACGCATCAGGGTCCTTCTGTCAACCTTCCCTCGGCTAGCTGACGTAAAGGTTGAGGGGCTATTGTAAGATCCGAATAAAAAGCAACCTGCCCGGCTGACCAAATAAGTATCCCGTCGGCCCGGCACTATTGCAGGAGGACCACCACCAGCAAGCACTCGGGGATCAGGCCGACGGGCGAGTTCCACGATGCTCCCATCGGTCCAAGATTATGGGGCTTTGGCATTGCATTAGAGACAACAGTCTTTTGGTCTGACACGCATGATACTTGTCTGCGATAGAATCCTCCTCGAGGATAGTGTCCCGATCCTCGCACTCGAAAACGGGGCACGCAGGCCAACAGAGAAGCTTTTCCTTGATTCGAGGTGGTCAGACGACCAGGTTGTCTGCCACGCACCTGCAAACCTGGCCATATGCTCTGCCCAAGGCAACATGGTCCGACAGGACGCGCGCCGAAGCGTGTAGCGGCCACGCGCTGATGCACTATAAATACAAGTCATGGGACAGGAGAGAGGTACACAATTTTCACTACCCCGAAACTCTGTCCACTTTCTCTCTCTCTAAGATCATTGCCTGACTTTGTCATCGGAGGGTTCACCGGCAACTCCGGTCGGTAGCCTAATGTTTGTTCCTTGTGCATCAAGGTTGGAGGTCCATTGCATTTGTCTGACGGTCATACTCTAAGGGCAAAGGAAGACAAACCCACCACTTCAGTTTCTTCCATTCACCTAAAACTCATGTGGTGGTAAACTCCATGGATGAACTTGGAGGTTTTTGGGGTTGCATGGATTTGAGGTTATAGTATAAGACTTTGGATATATATAGGGTTCTCTTGGTGGATTTAACCTTTGTATGACTCTAGCCCTTAAAATCT
>NMUG010000244.1:0-24812 GCA_002855965.1 Monotropa hypopitys
ACAAATAATTACTTTCTTTCGATAATTTGAAAATGGCCATTGCTTTAGTAGAATAAAAGGAATTAAAAAATGTCCTGCCAAATGTCCGGGGCAAAAAAGCCCTGTCAATGATAATACATTCTCAGGTTCTTTGCATTCCAGGGTCTCGGAATTTTTCATTCGGACAGATCTTCAAGTCGGTATGAACCTGGGCTGATAATATCTGTAACTCGGTATGGACCCTCCCAATTGGGTCCGAGCTTCTGCTTCTTGTTTTTCCTCACTGCTCTCTGTAGGACCAAGTCGTCTGGCTTTAATGTCCGTACCTGGACTGTTCAATTGTAAGTTTGTGTCAGTCTCTACTGGTAGGCTACAAGTTTGATCCGGGCGTTGTCTCCTCTTTCTTCTGCCAAGTCCAGGTCTTTTGCAATGGCTTGGTCATTTTGCTCCAGGCTGAAACACTCAGTCCGAATAGTTGGTAGGCCGGCTTCCAAAGGGATAATAGCTTCCATCCCAAATGCTAGTGAAAAGAGTGTTTGTCCGGTAGGTCTTCTTGGGTTGGTCCGGTAGGCCCACAGAACATGGTACAACTACTTGGCCCACTTACCCCTTGCTGCCACTAGACTCTTCTTTATGCCGGACTGAACAGTCTTGTTAGATGCCTCGGCTTGCCCATTGCTCTGGGGGTAATAGGGTGTAGAATTAATAAAATTTATTCTATACTTTGTGCAGAAGTCGGTGAACAGGTTACCCACAAACGGTGATCCGTTGTCCAACACAAAAGCATATGGAATACCAAACCTAGTCATGATATTCCTCCAAACGAAGCGTTTGACATCTCTCTCATCAATGGTCACGAGTGGCTCTGCTTCTACCCATTTTGTGAAGTAATTCATGGCTGTGATAAGGAACCTAAATCCTCCAGGAGCAGTAGGTAGTTTTCCCGCGATGTCCAGGCCCCACTGGGCAAAGGGCCATGGACTGGTCAGAGGCTGCAAGTCAACTACTGGCTGGTGAATGACCGTGGAAAACCTTTAACAAGTATCACATTTTCGGACCAGATCCCTTGCATCCGAATGCATGGTCAGCCAGTAGTATCCTTGCGAAATGGCTCGGTGAGCTAAGGATCTTCCTCCGGAATGACATACACAACTTCCGGCATGGATCTCGCTCAAGACGGTTGAGACCACACTTGGGTGAATGCAAAATAGGTATGGTCTGGTAAAGGACTGTTTGTACATCTTGTGATCCGGCGACAGCCAATAACGGGCTTCCTTATGTTCAATCGGATGAGCAAGACTCTTATCTACCAAGAGGACGTCATCCTTCAAGAATGCCACGATTGGGTCCATCCAGCTTGGTCCCGAATTAATATTGAGAACTTCCCTTTCCTCCCACGAATCAGTGCTTGGCTGCTGTAGTGTTCCTATAGTGATGGTTTGGGGATTATCTGAGTCATGGACTGAGGCCAGTCCGGCCAGTACGTCAGCGTGTGCATTATGCTCCCTACCTATTTGAAGGACGGTGAATTTACCGAAATTCCCTGCCAGTTCCCTAGCCTGCTGAACGTACCAGCCCATTCTGTCGTCTCGGGCCTCATACTTCCTGGTCATCTGATTGACCACAAGTTGTGAATTGCTGAAGTCATGAGGTCCGTAATTTCCAATCCTAATGTCATCCGTAACCCGGCGAGTAGGGCTTCATATTCAGCCTCATTGTTGGAAGCCGGGAACTCCAAATGAATTGCATGTTCATAGACTGTTCCCTCTAGTGAGCAAATCACAATTCCTGCTCCAGATCCTCTATTGTTTGAAGCTCCGTCGACGCACAGTTTCTATCCGGAACCATCCTCCAGAACCGATGATGCTCCAGAGTGCAATCGAATGTCCCGGGATGCTGCCGGATCTTGCTCCTCCAATCTCGGTGAAAACTCTGCCACAAAATCTACAAGAATCTACGCTTTGATGGAGGTCCGGGGTTGATACCAGATGTTAAAGTTAGCTAATTCCACTGCGCATTTTGAGATATGGTTCGACAGGTCTGCCTTTCAAAGCATAGCTTTTAAAGGATGCTCTATTAAGAAGGTGATTGTATGGGCCTGGAAGTATGGTGCCAATTTTCGAGAAGCCGATACAAATGCCAGAGCCAATTTTTCCAAGGGAAGATACCGAGTCTCTACGTCAAGTAGAGTTTTGCTGGAATAATATACTGGGAGATGGTTCTTCCCTTCCTTCTGTACCAAGACCGAGCTTACCGAATGTTGTGAAATGGCTAGATAGAGGAATAGTTCCTCGCGCTCATGCGGGGTAGTGAGCAAGGGTGCTTCGGTCAGGTACCGCTTTAGTTCGGTCAAGGCTTGGTCGGACTTTTCAGTCCATTGGAAATTTCTTCTACCTAACTTCTTGATTAGGTCGAAGAAGGGCCGGCATTTGTCAGATGACTGGCTAATGAACCGGTTCAATGCTTCCGCCATCCCAGTCAACTTCTGCACTTCTTTAATAGTCCGGGGCTCCTGTATGTTCCGGATTGTGTCAATTTGATTGGGATCCGCCTCAATACCTCTCCTGATCACCAAATGCCCCATGAATCTCCCAGAGCCTACTCTAAAAGCACATTTTCCGCGTTGAGTTTGAGCCGGTGTTCCTTTAACACGTCAAAGATTCGCTGAAGGTCTCCCAAGTGGTCTCGGGCTATCTTACTTTTTACCACCATATCATCTATGTATGCTTCCATGGTCCAGCCAATGTGGGCTCGGAACATGGTCGTGACCATCCTCTGGTACGTTGCCCCAACATTCTTCAACCCGAAGGGCATAACCTGGTAACAATAAAGGCCCCTGGGTGAGATAAATTCAGTCTTCTCTGCGTCGGGGGGACCCGGTAAGCATCCATAAAACTGAGCCGGTTATGTCCGGCCGTTGCATCGACCAATTGGTCAATCTGGGGTAATGGGAAGGGATCCTTCGGACATGCGTCATTGAGGTTTGTGTAATCCACACAAACCCTGAATTTTCCATTCTTTTTCTTCACGACAACCGTGTTTGCCAGCCATGTTGGATACTGCACCTCATCCATTGCCTTAGTCTCTAGAAATTTATCCACCTCTTCAATGACTGCTTCGGTGTGGATTGATGCCGATCAACGAGCTTTTTGCATAATGGGCCAATAGACTAGATCAACATTGAGCCGGTGACAAATTAAATTTGGACTAACCCCTGGCATTTCATAGGGAGTCCATGCAAATACATCAATATTGGCTCTTAAGAGCTGGAGCATATTGACCGGGTCCTGTTCCGGCATGGCTGACTCGATGAGGAAGAAGCACTCACTCGCTTCTTCTACCGGAACATAGACTAATTCTTCTACTACCTTATATGTGGCCTCCGTGCCAACATCTTTGAGAACCGGAGCGTCCGACACTTCAACCCAGTGGACCTGGGCTGGTGTAGCTCTTCCATTGACTGCCGCAATGTATCATTTCTTTAATGTGACCTGATCTCCACATATATCCTCCTGTCCGCGAGGACCAATAAACCGGACCACTTGGAGATAAGTGGATGCTATAGCTTCCATCCGGTGAAGCCAATCCCGACCCATTATAGCATTATAAGGGCTCGGGACACCGACCATGGTAAACTCGGTATTAATTATTTTGCTGCCTATAGTGACAGGCTGGTGGACTCTTCCCAATGGCCATACCGGAGCTGAGTTAAATCTAACTAGCAGTATGTCGGATGGGATGAGATCGTCCAGGGGCATCCCCAACTATTTAAACATGGGATAATACATCACATCCGCTGAGCTCCCCGGATCAATCAAGATTCTCCGTACTAATATTTTACCGAACTGAAGGCTCACAACTAGGGCATCGCTATGAGGGAACTGAACCCTTTCCAAGTCTTTCTCTGTAAATGTGATCTTCCATTTTCTGGCCAGCTCTGCCCTAGGTCATTTTGATGATGTGTCTATATTCATCACATATTTTCCGGACTGGTGATGCCGGACCTCCTCGTTTATTCTGCGCTCCGTTGTTTCATCCATCGCTTCATGGATGATGTTGATGACTCAGACAACACCGTCCTCGTCATGGGCTGGGGGTGGTGTTAGTTCGGCAGCAGTTTTTTCTTCGACAATGTACTCCCTGAGCCTTCCTGCTTGTAACTGTTCCTCCAGGAATGATTTGAACGCTCTACATCTGGTGGTGAGGTGCCCCATGTCCCGATGATAGGAGCACCTCATAGATGCATTTTTGCCCTGTGGCTGCCCCATGATTTTGGGGGGCAACCTGAAGAAGTCTTCTTTTTCTATCTTTCGAAGGAGCTCGTAGATAGGTATCTTGAATATCGTCTCATTTGCTTGGAATTCCTCTGGCTATGGAATCCTTTTCTCCTTGAATTTTATCTCATTCACCTACCTCGGAGCACTCGGTCTGGATCCAGGCTTGGGACTAGGAGTTGGCTCAGACTTAAGCCTCTCTGACCGGGCCTCCTCAAGTCGACAGTGTTTCTCCATGTCCGTCAGGCTGCAAAGCTTAAGGTCTTCAAAGAGTCTACTCCGGGGATCCAGCCCCATTTTGAAGGAGAGTACTGAGGTTCCCGGAGCACATCCTTCTATCTCGTTGTACACTTCCCAGTACCGGGCCGCGTACTTCCAGAGAGATTTTCCTTTGCCCATTCGAAGTGCTAGCAGAGCGTCCACCTCCTTTTTCTGCTTCGTACTTATAACAAACCGGGCTAGGAAGGCTTGAGACAATTCTCGGAATGAGCTGACACATTACTTCGGGAGCTTGTCGAACCAGATGAGCCCAAGGTCCCCCAGGCTAGAGTGAAAGACCTTGCAGAGGATTTCATCCTCCGTGATATGCAGGGATATCATTTGGCAGAAGTGTACTAGGTGTACATACGCATCGGATGTAGGTTCATATTTCTTGAATTTGGGAGCAGAAAAGCCCGATGGAGCCCAATATCTATCAATAGCCTGACTGAATGGTGATGATATCAACTGCACGTGGACTTGATCCGCTCGGCTAAACGCGGATCAATCATTCCCACATTTGGCATCCAGTTTGTCTTGGAGATCTCCGGACTGGACACCTCTGTCCCTTGCATGGGCTTGGAATACACCGAATCCTGTTGTTTGGCGGTCTGGTCATCACCTTTTCCTTTGTGTTTTCTTTCATGTCTTTCAAGTTGGGTCTCGTGTGTTGCCGCCCCACTTCTTTTCCAATCTGCCTCCCAGCTTCCCGTGGAACATTCCATTGGTCTGGAACTTCCACCGAGGCATAATAATGCTGAAGTCTGAGGAGTTTTGTCATGATCCGGATCCACCGGATCCTTCCCCATCCTTCTCCTCTCACGTCCAGAGTGATCGGGGTGATTTTTTGGCATGCATTCCTCTGGATGATGCCTCTTGTGATCCCTCCTCTTGTCGGGGGAATGGGATCTCCTTCTGCCCCGGTCTTCCCCCGACCATCCCGGCCTGCAGGATTCCTTCGCTCGGAGCTCCTCTTTTAGGCATAGCATGTCTTCCTAGATGGCAAGGATGATTTCGTCCTTCTCGTTGATCCGGTTTTACAGGGTCTGGATATAGGCCCTGAAGCCCTGATCCTTTTGGGGCCTGGTCGGTGTCGTGCCATTGACCCAGTTATTTTATGTGATCACAGTAGGGGTACCATCGATCAGTAGGAGGACAAAGTCCTCTGGAGCGTGGTTGTTCTGCCCATGCTGTCCAGAAGCAATAGGCAGAGCCATCAGTAGATACTGCTTAATGTGGTAAATCGAAAATGTGGCAAGTGCTATTCTTCCCCAGTGGAGTCACCAATTGTGGGTTCCTGGACCCGTGACCCAATCTTCTTACCAAAGACCCGATCCTTAATGACCACCGGATGACTCCTTCAACCAAAGAAAGTGTTAGAATTGCCCGACGTCGGTTGCCGGAAAGGCTCTCTGATGCCTAAGTCAGATGAGTTTTTGAGAGAGTAATTTGACAGTGTAACATCTCTGTGAAAACCAGAATGTTCGAGAGATTACCTAGTCCTGTAATGCTCATATTTATAGGCTGTCTGTAGTGCATCTAATCCGGCACAAATATCGGTAACCATCCCGGATATTCTGCCACTATCGCGCCGGGAAAATCTTCCGCATCCCTTCTTCGCTTCCGCCCGTGTTTTCGGGGATCGCACTTCTGGATGGCGTACTTTGGATTTTCGAGGTTTAATGCGACATTTGAAAAATGAAATTTGATGATGGTTGGACTTACTAGATTTTTAAAATGTTCAGACTTAATAACGGTTTTATAATTGCCAAAGTAATATATATCCTATTATTAATCTGTGTTTCAGAATTGCCACTTGGTATAGAGTTACGGTGTGCCAAGTCACCGGTTTTATTAGGAAAAGATGGTCTGCGAAATCAAAAAATCAGGTTCAGAGATTTGGTTACGAATGGGGAAGGTGTTAGGCACCTCATTCTCCCTTTCGGTACTTCCTTTCCAAAAACAAATTTTCTTCCAATTTAAAATCAATGATTTCTCGACCAAAAGAAATAAATATAAAATTGATGCTTGAATGAATTCAGTTAGGTTTTACAGATGGACAACGCTTTGATTTTATTTTTGAGATTTTATAAAAAGAATTTGAAGAATAAATTGAATTTTGATCTTTTTGATTGTTTTTGCATTTTTAGTCGGACGGAGGTTCGACCATGTTTTATAAAAAGAATATTTCTGTTATTGATTTTTGGGAATTCCAAAAGAATGTCAAATGATCCGGTATGACCCGATTCATAAAACATTCTTTCGATCCGAATTGGTCAGCTACTGCAAGTTTTCACTGAACAAAATGAATCAAGGAATTTAATTTTTGGAATGAGATTTTCTTTATGTTACAAAGAGGAGGTTGATTTTCTTGAATTTTGGGAAATCTCAAAAGATGTCGAGTGACCCAGTGTGAACCGATTCACAAGACGCTCTTTTTAATCCAAGTCGGTTAGCTACTACAAGTTTTCACTAAACGATACGAATCGAGAGATTTCCTTCTTTTATAATTTTGGGAATGTTTTTCCGTTTTTTTGTATAGTTAAAAAGAATGAAATGTTAAGAATGAAAAGGAGAAAAAGGGTATAAATATATATGTATATATATTTATAGACATGTATAAAGAGATAGAATATTATATATAAGTTGTGTTAGAATATTTTCGAAACAGACGACTTATACACAATATGCCGACAAGGTCGGATTGAAAAATAAAAATAGAAATGAACAACATGAACTTTTGTTTTCCCTTGCAAATTTCAAGAAATGAAAGATTGGCGTTTAATGGCACGTCGCGATCGTAAGCCAAAAATTCATAAGTCCATTTTTGCAAGTTCGATTTCTGATTTATTCAAGGAGATAAATATTCCAAGATCTCTGATTATTTGACCGAACAGCTGGTAGGCATAGCCATACACGGGACCGAGATATCATTTAACGAGATCTTTGAAAAATATTTCTTTGATTAAAGAAGAAAGGTGGCAAACGAGCCAACAACGTGTTTTTGTATTTTTAGGGCGAAAACATATTTACGTTCTTCTCGTACGTGATGTCGAAGCAGGCGTAGCCTAGAATGTGTCAAATTCTAATGAGGAGAATGACGTAAATGGTCATCCTCTTTATTATAGATGATTACATATTATGTAGATAAAAGAAAGTTTTCATAATTTTCTCGTCGGGGATATCGGAGTAGGCATAGCCATACATGTACTGATTATCGGGATATATTATGAAACCGATTCTTCGTTGCTTTGATGTTTACATTGCAGCGGTCAAAAGGATAAGAAAAGAAGGAACAAAAGAGAAGAAGATACAAAATATTTTCTTATATCTTTACCTTGGATATTTACAAATTTCGGGAGTCAAAATTTCTAATGGTAAATTCCGTAAACTATAATAAAGTATAGTATCCGGACCGAAGTCAATACTAATACTAGACTATAGAATGGAACGTCTATACCGAAAAATAAGACTCAAATGAAATAAAAAAAAGTAAGGCGTTCGTAGAAAATTCGGCGGAGGTTCGGCTGCATTTGGTTGATTTTAGGATTTTTGGGTAGAGGTTTGGTAGTTTTTTGGGGGTTTGACTTTGGTAATTTGGCTTAGAGGTGGCTGGATTTTCGCTTAGGAAGGAGGTTTGTCTCAAGAACAAGGGTTGGTTTTTAGGGAAATGAAGTGGTAGGACTTAGAAATGGTGGTAGGGAATTTTGGAAGGATTTTGATAAGGATTTTGGCTTGGAGAATAGGTTTTGCCCGGGGTATATTTGTACTGGAGAGAGAGTTTTCACTTCAAATGGCCAAGGGTCCTCTCCCAAGAGGGGGAGAGAGGTTTTTATAGAAAAGGTCATATCACATCTATAGATGCGACATGCTGAGTCAGAAAATTTTTAATTGAAAGTGCGTTGGGAAAGGTAATTTGATGTTTTGGAAATGTCGTTTGGGTGGAAAATATATCACCAAATCTGCCGAAAATAAAAAATGGAATAAAATTAAAATGAATTTCTAAAGTCTTCTCGGGTCTAGAAATTGATCCGGACATTTGATATGTGCTTGCTCGGCTCTATGCTCGGCTCCGTATTTGAAAATTTGAAGTAGATATTTGCGATACTTGAGTCGAATCATGAATTTAGAAAATATCACGAAATTAATCCGGATACTTTTCAGAAATTCTTTGGAAGTCGACCTTTCTGCTCTGAATGAAAGGGGATGCTTCGGGCTTACACCTTGAACTACTCTTTATCCGTCGATTGTAACTAGTAGTAAATGTCTGTCTTTTCAAATGATGCTCGTAAAAATTGTGTTTGCCCAATTCTGACATTGGCTCGTCACCGCAGTGAAAATAAACAGAACGGTGTTTATGCTTGACTGAATTCTGAATTTTGATCGGATGGATTCAATTTTTATGCAGACTTCTCGGTAATGGAATTGCTGTCGACTTTCCATTCCTAAACATGATTTCAGACGTTCGTGTGAAATTCTATTGATTCCGGAGCATGAAGCATGGAGAGAGGAGTTTTGTCGGCCGTTCGGTTACTGTTTGTCTTGCTCCGCAAGTCGAATTGAAATTCTGACTTTGGGTAAACGTTCCTTAGCATTTTACCGATGACCGCTGACTGATGCATTGTCACTGGCTGACGTCGGCGCTATTTGTGAGAAGTCCTGACATCCCGGAATTGTGCTCGGATTTGTTTGGAGTCCATTTTTATCAATTTGTTGACTTCTGAGGTTAGGTCAAAATTGGGTATCAACAGCTGCCTCTCTTTGGATATTTTTGTGCAGCGAATATAGGCAAAAAAATGATGCGCAAATTTTGATCCACATATTCATGACCGTTTTTATTTTTACACGCTCCTTTGGATGATTTCGCATTCATTGGCTGGATCGGAAAAATTTTCTGAGGCATAGAAGACACTGTTTAGACACTGCGAAGTTCATTTTTGAACCGGGATAGCGTGTATAGAAATTCAAACGACTTTTCAGAAAAGCCAAACGGCGCTACCTCGATCCTTGCGCGGCACACTGCTCAACACTGACCACCTTTTTTGGCATTTTTCTTAATGTCGCATCTATATGTTGATACCCCATTTTGACCCGCTGCCGAATATCAGAAAATCAAAGCCCAGAATGATCAAAACGCAATTATCCATTGTCCGGATGGTCCGAATCAGCCGAACAAATATTAAAAGACGAGTGACGGATTTCAAATTTTGGGGACATGCCTGAATTTCGTTGAGCAAAGGAAATACCCGAAGAAAAACTGTGAAGCAAATGAGCGGTTCAGAAAGAACATGGTCCGAACAACAAAAATCGGCATCCGAAGATGCATTCTAAGCCGGTACTGACAGAATCACACCCGAAGATCCAAAAATTCAAACCCCAACACCAATGCGTCGGTAACTACATTCCAGAAGCAATGGCACCTCAAACTGCGACAGAGGTTGAAAACCAGAATTTAGCGGCCCGGGAAAGTTATTTTGTTCAGATTAGCATAACGGTGCGAGCCGACATCGGAATGATGCGACATATTTTTTTATAGCTCCTCAGTGAAAATACAGACATTTACTGCAAAAGAAGTGCGACTGCGGAATCATTTTCGGAATAAAAGTAGCGAATCAGAGGGCGAACGTTCAGAATAACAGCCCGAGGATTACTTTTTTTATCGGATTGCATTCAATACGAAGCAAAAAATTCCTCATGATCTATTCGGCGAGGCAAGTTCAACGACTGTATTCAGCGACAAATCAGCCATCCGGATCATTCCCTAGTAGCTCAGCGCGTAGCGTATCACGATCGGAAATTTCGGTGACAAAAGGACAAAAGCTATATACTTTATATAAAAGTATATAACTTTTGTATAATTCGGATACATAGGGGTAACAAGAAATGACCAAAGGAATCCTAACCTCTCCCCTCAAATCATGCAACCACGCCAGCAAGCTGCCAAAGCCAGCCTCGATGCATGTCGCACATATAGGTGCGACATGGCTCTATATAAGCAAGGCCTTTCAGGCCATTTCAGGAGGAGGGAAGAGACACCCAAGGCTACTGCTTAAGCTCTCTCACTTCAAATCCTTCGGACAAAAGTCCAAATACTCTCCGAACCACTCCAAATTCAAGCCGAAGTCACTCCGAGCCTCGTTGCATCCAAGCCTGGCTCAAGCCCCGATATTACCTACTGATTTCAGAGCCAAAGACAGCCACAAATCAATACCCAATCAATCCCGAGACCAAAGCTCTCCCAAAAATCAATCCAGTCTCAAAAATCCTCATTCCCGAAAAACCCTAAAAACACCCGTTGTAGCGGAAGCGCTGCCGAAATTTAATCAATAAATTCTCGGCTCGCTCTCCCTTTTATTTTTCAGAACTTCATTCATTTAGGAAAGTCTCGATACGAATTCCCGAGTTATAGTTCGGTATAGTAGGGGTTTTTACACCCATATACTATAACCTATTATAATCTAACGAACGTCATCGACGAACTTATCCTCCCAATTGTAATTAAGGATAAGGTATAAATACATTTTTATATTCCCTTTTATTGTCACAATGTAATTCATTTAATAATATATTCGCGAAGAAAATAAATCATGGACGTCCTCCGTGGTTTATTTTCCGCGACATAATGAAAAGTTGATTTCTCAACGTGTCATTTTGCAACATTTTGGCCTCGCGTATGGTTATGCCAACCGGCGGTTCGGTTGCATCTTGACAACCGTAAAATCAGCCTTTCATTATCATGAATTAATAAATTTCAATATTCTCAGCGTGCATTTACCGAGGTGGTATCAAATAGCCTGGCTATGCCGGCACGACCCCTCATTTTATCTTTTTATAGCATTGTATTTTCTGAGGTGGTATCGAACAGTCTGGCCATGCCGGCACGACCCCTCGTTTTATCTATTTATTTTTATGGCGTGCGTTTTCAGAGGCGGTATCGATCAGCCTAGCCTCAACAGCACGACCCATCGTCATTTCAATTGTTGCTCTTCATTCTTATAGCGTTTCATGTTAGGAGGCGGTATCGATCAGTCTGGCCTCGCCAGCACGACCCCTCATTTTATCGATCTTTTATTTTCTGTGGTGTGTGTTTCGGGTGGTGGTATCGATCAGCCTGGCCATGACCAGCACGACCACGTGCCGTTGTATATCTTTGTTGCGTTTATTATTAGAGGTGGTATCGTTCATCTCGGCTATGCCAGCACGACCCCTCGCCACTGTTCGTTCATCACCTTTATTTTTTTTCAAATCAAATAAATCAATTCACCCCTTAGTTTGTACCCTCGGTGAAATCAAGTAACCGATCGGTTCGAATGAAAGAAATAATATTCAATTCAAGTTGGCGAATTGCTTATTATCCTTTCAGGGAATTAAAACCAACAAAAACATGAAATAACCAAAACCAACAAAAATTAAATATAATCAAAATCTTTAAATTCCATGATTCGAGTCAATGGCGAAGATATTAGTAAATTGATATTGGATCAAATGAATAATTCATAAATTCAACGTGCTGAATTACTTATTATCCTTTTTATAGAATTTAAGTCAAAAATCAAATAAAATCAAAAGCCTTTAAATTCTACGATTCGAGTCCATATTGTGAAGATATTAGCAAATTGAACTTGGATCAAAGGAATAATTAGTAAATTCAACGTGATGAATTACTTATTATCATTTTCGGAATTTAAATCCAAAATCAAAATCAAACATAAAAAAATCAACATTTTCATTCAAGGCTTTTATTCAAAATCAAAAATCAAAATCAATTGTTTTCATTTCAAAATTAAAAATCAAAATTCATCATCAACGTCGTCATCAAAATTAAAAGCACAGAATCACTTGCACGTCCGCATCATCTTTTATGATTCCTGAATTTACATTTTACATATTGTATTTCTCTTGGCCGAGAATAATTGAGTTTTATTAAAAGGATTGTTTTGAAAAATGAAGTACTACAAGGGCGATGTAAGATGCCTAACACCTTCCCTACTCGTAACAGTAAATTCTCGAACCCAACTCTGGTTACGCAAATCAAAGCGGATTTTTCATAAACAGTAACTTGATACACCACAACTCTATGTCAAGTGGCGATTCTGAAAAAGTTGGTTAATAATAGATTGTTTCGCGGCGAAGATTCGATCGTTCATTAATCGAACTCAATTCCAGCTGTCAATTTTACTTTTGAAACAAAACAGTCGCATTCAAATCCAAGAAAAAGAGTACAAACTCAACCCCTCGGCATCCCGGGCACAATCCGGGAAAGTGGGAGAGGGAGAAAATTTTTCCGGGAGCGACAGCTGGCGATTCTGCTGGGGACTGAAGAGAATTTTGGCTTCTAGTTTTTCAAAATAAACCTTTAATCAAAATTCAACCAATTCTCGTCCTGTTACTAATGTTTATTTTGTGCAATTTTTCAGGAATGCTAAAAGACCGCGGCGCGCTTAAAAAAAGAAAGTCTTTTCAATTTATTTCTCACCATTTGTTTTGCAGGATAGCTTAATAAATATTTTGCGAAGGGCTCCCTTCAAATTTTTCAAAAAAAAATTTGCATTGTTTTTCATACATCATTTTGCATCACCACCCATTTGGAACGGAGGTCATGACCGCCCAAATGGATGTGTCCCTATTTTTCCTCAGGGGTCCGAAGTAAATTGCGCACTGCCTTTATGGTGGGTGCTTCCGAAAAGGACACCCCAACCAAATCACCGACTCGAAGATGGTTTCCCTCACGGGGACGGAGGTCTAAAGATTTGGGAGCCTTTAAAACCTTACAGCCTGCATAGCCACATTTGCATACAGAAAGCCAAAAAAAGAGAGTCAAAGCCAAAACCCTAATTATATTATTAGGAGTCATGTCATAAGGAAGGGAGCCCTTCTCTGTTTATATCTTGTTCCTATCGGGCTTCAAAGTTTCCCTTTCATATCTTGTGGCAAGATAAGTTTCCATGTTGCATATGCCTTTTTTCATTTATTCCATGTGCACACCAGTATACTCTACATGCTGACATTTTCTTACCATGTCCATCTTTACTCAGGTCGTATCGTCATGGGTCTTTTTGGGAAGACAGTTCCTAAAACAGCAGGTTTGATAGCGTAAATTGCATGAGTTTTGAGAGAGAACAGATAGTACATGCTTTACTTGTATCAAGTTATTTGGTATACTTTTCAGCAATATGAAAATTAACTTGCATACCTTTTTTTCTCTTGTGCAGAAAATTTCCAAGCACTGTGCACAGGTACATTAATGAAGTCAGTTTGATTGTTGTTATATATCATGCACTTCAGTTCATAACATCTCATTTCGTTGTACTTATTATCATATTGAGATGTATCATTTTATACTAAACCTATGTTCAGGAATTTAATATTTGCCATTTTATTTTCCGTTTGATGTTACAAACATGGATAATTGGTTTAAACCTATGTTACCTCGAACACAGATCATACCGGTATGAGAAACGGTGAAAGTTCGCGGAAGCGGTGCAAATCCTAGAGGGAGAGTGAATAGGATTGCCGATTAAAAATTAATTTTTTTCTTTTGAAAAATGTTTTCCGATTGTTAATCTGATTATTTATAAATTGATGCAGTGTGAATAAACAATAAAGTGAAGTGAAAAAAGAGCAGTAATCGACACAAGATATAATATGGAAAACACTTAGGATTCAAACAACCCATAAGCGAAAAAGCACGGACCATTACCTATTGTACCATTAATTACAGAAATTTAAGATATAAGAGTTACAAATTTATACCCCAAATCCTAGCTCCGACGATCTTAGACTCCCAGAGTCTTTTCTGCAATCCAATGGCAACCACAACACTTCTTGCGCTGATCTTCGTAGCAAAGACAGCTCCGGATCTTCTCCGACCTTTGGTAGATAGTCGTCCTTCAAATCCAAGCACGGCGTTCATGTATGATGAAGATGAATGACAATCAAATAACACTAGATATGAATGTGTGACATGAATGCAATCTAGTGATTTGACGGACAATAGATTCGAGAACAAAAACAAAAACCACTACGAGGTGACAAACATTCTCGATCTACAAAACATGGTGGCTAAGGTTTTCTCAATCAAATGAACCAAAATATTTCAAGCAACACCGAATCACACCAGCTCTCCACCAACTGGGGCAATCCCAACATTACCAGTGGGAAGTTTACCTTCACAACCTGGCACAGCACAGCCGGTCATCTCGGCTCAATCACCAGCTACTCCCAGTATGGCTCAAACTCAGGAAGATTTGGAAAGCCGTCCGAGGGATGTTCCTTCCTCCAACAACCCCCACCTGGTGCATAAAGTCCAACAACTCGAAGAAGCCCTAAAATCCCTGCGAGGGTCCAGCCCATATACCTCAACAAGTTTCGAAGACTTGTGCTTTTTTCCGGGGATGCAGTTACCCCCAAAATTTAAAATACCTGACTTCACAAAATATGACGGAACTGGCAAACCTATGGCCCATTTACGATTATATTCTGTAGTATTATACGGATATCCTGATCCAGAGAAACTAATGATGCAGCTGTTCCAACATAGCCTCAAGGGGTCGGCCGCTCAGTGGTTTGCACGGCTTGATCTTAAGCATTTTCAATCCTGGATGGAATTATCCCAGGAATTTGTTCGACAGTATCGCCACAACACTGAGATGGTCATAGACCGTCTTTTCTTGATCAGAATGAAGCAGGAGTCAGCGGAATCTTTCCGATCATACGCGGTCAAATGGAAGAATTATGCCTCTCAAGTGGACCCTCCTCTGGCGGAATCAGAGTATGTCCATCTGTTTGTTCAAACCTGCAAGGGGATATACTATGAGAAGTTCTGCACATCGATTAGGCGATCATTCGGTGAAATCATCCATCAGGGGGAAATGATAGAAGACGGGGTCCAAACAGGGAAAATTATTGACCATTATTCTCACAGTAATGATCCCAATCCATCCTCTTCTCAGGCCAAGTGATTCGCCCCAAAGAAAACCAAAGAAGCTGAGGTCTCTGTCATCATGCCAACACCTCACCAGAACAATCCTTTTCCTCCACCATCAAGACCCCAACCGAATTTCCAAAACTCCTACACACCCCCACTATATTATCCACCTCCGGCTCCATATAATAGCTCCTATCCGACGTCCTCTTTTCCACAACCTCAAAATACCCAATCTAGGGGTCCGCAACAATTCCCCCACATAAACCAGCGAAATCGAACCTTCACTCCTCTTGCCATCCCAATGGCTGAAGTACTTCAAAGACTGTTAGTTTCAGGACACATCAGTTTGATTCCCGAAAGGCCAATATCAAATCCTCCTCCTCCATATCACTGGGCTGAACATCATTGCGCCTATCATTCAGGGCAGTCAGGTCACGACACCGAAGACTATTGGAACCTAAAGCACCGAGTCCAGGATTTAATTGATGCCAGGACTATCAATCTCGAGGATGCCAAGACCACACCAAATGTTACAAATAACCCCCTCCCAAATCACCAGGGGATTAACATGATAAGCCAGGATGCAGGCACTCCAAATCCACATCAACTAATCGGTCCACCTGGGGCCTTGATTCTGATAAAGAAAATATCCGTGCCTGAAGAACCCGTCATTGCTGTGACAGGATATCAAGATCCATCTCCAAGAAAATGGAGAATCCAAGGCAAATGCTCTCGGGAAACAAATCCCCCAAAACTGTCTGTCTCTTTGCTAGTGTGATTGAAGGTCACTCTGCCCAGACCTCCCCTAGTACCGAAGTATAACCCGTGCAAAGTGCCTTTGAATTATGCCAAGTTAAACCAAGAAACCCGATCCCGAAAAGTCTATGTTCCAATAAAGCGGGAGAAATCCAAAATATACGAAGAAATTCGGGAGTTGGAACTACTCGAACTTATCAAGATTGTGAAAAAAGATGAATTCGATGTGTGGGTAGAACAGAAGAATTGAACCCATGATAAAGTTCCACCAAAATTCTATGAGAACGCACGAATGATCGCCAAATGCCTTCACAGAAATGGTTTTGAAAATGGCAAAGGCCTGGGGGCAAACCTTCAAGGGAAACATAACCAAGAAAGCTACCTTCCCAGCTTCACACATTTGGACTAGGCTACCGCCCGATATGGGAAGAATACGAACAAGCTACAGTCTCCAAAAGGAATCCAAAGAACAATCGAGGTCAGGGAAAAATTGCACCAATCCCCCACATCCACAAAAGTTTTGTATCAGCAGGATTTTTGAATACGACATCAGATTAAGAAGAAGTGTTTGCCTTACCCATATACAGCATCTCCCCAGAAGAAGGAGATTCAATGACCGGGCTCACATGTCTATTTGAAGAATTGCAAATCGCCGTCATCAACTCTCCTATAGACAACATGACTTCTGATCAATCATCCATCTCAATCCGCCCTATATATCCGGGGGAAAAGATGACCAATTGGGTTTCTTAGTCGATGCCAATGGCTCGCAAGTTTTGGTAACTTGCCGAGCAGCAATCAATAAAGTTTTGCTTATTGTGTGATGCTATTTCTGTCTCATTTAGTTGAAGTTGTATGTGTGCTTTATTTTTTTTGCGTAGTCGCTTATCTGAATCTTGCGTGTGATTGAATAAGGCGTTTCCATGTTTCATGTATGTTTATACTTCTCTACGAAATGAATGGCAAAATAAACAAAAGCTTTCGCTCAAAATTTTTCAGGAATCCGAAAGTTCGACTTTTCGATTCAAATGACCAAACAATCTTAGCACGAGAAGAATACAACTTCAACATCGAGCTAGATTATGAACTCATGGGAATCGAAGTTGACATCTGTACTGGGGACGAAATTCCCAAAGAGATCCAGGAAATGGTGGAAAGACATGAAAATAGAAAAAAACCTAATATCGAGGAAACGGAAACCATAAATCTGGGGACTGTTGAGATACCTAGGGAACTCAAGATTGGGGTACATCTCGATAAACAACAGAAAATCGAATTAATCGAGATACTCAAAGCATACCAAGACGTATTCGCATGGTCCTATGAAGATATGCCAGGGCTAAATTCATTAATCGTGGAACACAGATTACCCATCAACCCCATAATAAGACCAGCCAAACAAAAGCTGTGACGACTTCGGCCTGAATGGAGTCTTAAAATCAAAGAAGAAGACATCAAACAATTCAACTCAGGTTTTCTCCGGGTGGCCAATTATCTCGAATGGTTGGCCAACATAGTGCCAGTCCCGAAGAAAGATAGGAAGGTCCGAATGTGCATCGACTACCGAGACCTCAACAAGGCAAGCCCAAAAGATGATTTTCCATTACCATACATAGACATTCTCGTCGACAACACTGCCGGTCACGAAATGTTCTCATTTATGGATGGATTTTCGGGGTATAATCAAATCTGAGTAGCGCCAGAAGACCAGGAGAAAACTGCATTCATTACACCCTGGGGAGTATTTTGTTATCAATTAATGCCATTTGGATTGAGGAATACGGGTGCAATGTTTCAAAAGGCAATGGTGACACTATTCCACGACATGATGCATGGTGATGTGGAAATCTATGTGGACGATATGATTGTCAAATCCCGACAACGACAAGGGCACCTCCAGAGTCTGAAACAAGTATTCGAGCGCCTGCAAAAGTATCAATTAAAAATGAATCTATCCAAGTGTGCCTTTGGTGTGACATCTGGAAAACTGTTCGGATTCATAATCATCCAGAAGGGCATCGAAGTCGACCCAGCAAAAGTCCAAGCTATTCAAGAGATGCCGCCCCCAAAAGAAGTCAAGGAAGTACGCTCATTCCTGGGGAAACTAAATTTTATCAGTCGATTTATAGCCCAAATGACGCAAGTATGCGATCCCATTTACTGGCTGTTGTGGAAGGACGAGCCCCAAGAATGGACGGAGGACTGTCAAAAAGCCTTCGAGAAGATCCAGCATTATCTGCTCAATCCTCCGGTTTTGGTCTCGCCCAAGCCTAACAAACCCTCTTCATGTACCTTACTGTGCTCGACAACTCCATGGGTTGTATGCTGGGGCAACGGACAGAAGAAGGACATAAAGAGCACGCCATCTATTACTTGAGTAAAAAGTTCATGGTATACGAGAACAATTATTCAGCATTGGAAAAGACCTGTTGTGTGCTGGCATGGGCATCACACCTACTCCGCCACTACATGGTGCACCACACAACATATCTCGTCTCTCAGATGGATCCTCTAAAATATCTTTTTGAGAAGCCTACCCTATCTAGCCGGGTTGCGCGATGGCACATGATTTTGTCCGAGTTCGATATCATCTTCATCACACAGAAATTGGTTAAAGGAAGCATAATAGCAGAATATCTCGCGGAAAATCCACTAGAAGACAATTGGCCGATGGAACTTTTATTTCCTGACGAGGAAATCTTCTGTTCGCAAATGGATAACAGAAAAGAATTACCAGGATGGAGGTTGTTCTTTGATGGCGCAAACAATCAAAAAGGATCCGGAATAGGAGCGGTGCTCATATCGACAGAAGGAACTCATTTGCCTGCCGCATCGAAATTAATATTTGAGGAGGAGTATATCGTTACCACTAACATGGCAGAATATGAGGCATGCGTTCTGAGGTTGAATATGGCCCTCGAGTATGATATCCAGGAATTGGCAGTGTACGGTGACTCGGATCTTATCATACAGCAGAGTAACGAGACTTACCGGAAGAAAGATCCAAAGTTGATTCCTTATCACCAGAAGGTCAAAGAATTGTGAGCGAAATTCAAAAGAATCAGCTTTCATCATGTTCCTCGAACTGAGAATTTTGTAGATGCATTGGCAACTCTCGCCACGGCTATCCAGTTTTCTGATGAAGAAAAGATTCCTGCCATCGAGATCGAAATGAAAAATTCACCGGCATACTGTGCAACTATTTCGGAAGACAAAGACGGGCAACCTTGGTTCAGCAACATCAAGCGATTCATACAGACCGGGATATTCCCAGAAGGGGTTGGAGCGAATGTTCGGAAAACATTGCGAAGACTAGCAACACAATTCTTCCTCTGCGGGGAAATATTGTTCAAGAGATCCATGCACGGTCCTCTGCGATGTGTGGATATTACTACTGCTAGCAAATTGATGACAGAAGTGCATGAAGGAGTCTGCGGACCACATATGGGCGGACATTCTCTTTCTCGAAAGATCCTACGAACAGGATATTATTGGATGACCATGGAAGCAGACTGCATCAAATACGTGAAGGAGTGTCACAAATGCCAAATCCATGGTGATGTAATGCGAGCACCACCAAAAGAACTTCAAGTAATGATGGCACCCTGGCCTTTATCTGTCTGGGGCATTGACGTTATCGGCACTATCCATCCAAAAGCATCAAATGGGCATCAATTCATATTATAGCAATTGACTATTTTACTAAGTGGATTGAAGCTGACAGCTTTGCAAATGTGACTGAAAGGGTAATCACCCGCTTCATCAGGAATAACATCATCTGCCGTAATGGATCACCAGAATCTTTGATAACCGATAATGCAAAGAATTTAAACAGTTCCATGATGGAAAATCTATGCTCCCAGTTCAATGTCAAGCATTAGAATTCAATAGTCTATCGACCGCAAATGAATGGGGTTGTGGAAGCTGCCAACAAAAACATCAAAAGAATCATCCGTAAAATGACGGAAACCCATCGGGATTGGCATGAGAAGCTTCCTTATACTCTCATGGCCTATCTAACTTCAACGCGAATGTCCACTGGGTCAACACCATTCTCTTTGGTGTACGGCTATGAAGCATTCCGTCTCCCAGAAATTCAAGTCCCCTCCTTGCGAACAATGACGGAAACAGCGTCAAGCGACGAAGAATGGAAGAAAGCTCGTCGAGATCAGTTATGCCTATTAGACGAGAAACGATTGGCAACCGTTTACCATTCTCAATGCTATCAAAGGAGGGTCTCAAGAAGTTTTAATAAGTATGTGCAACCAAGAGCTTTTCAGCAAGGAGATCTGGTTCTGAAGCGGATTCAACCTATCCAAGAAGAAGCGAAAGGAAAATTCACTCCTAATTATCAGGGTCCATACGTCATCACCAAAGTGTTATCAGGCGGAGCAATAATTTTATCAGAAATGGATGGTCAGGAATTCCCTCAACCATTGAATGCAGATGTACGACATTCTTCAAGAAAAGACAATTGCAACTTTTCTTATCTAGAAATGTGTTCTCTTTACCATCATTCCAATCAAATTGAGTGAAAGTGCATTTTCTTATCTCCACTCTACTGTATTTCTCTCAAAGCGGATGGCGAAATAAAAAAAATCAATTCAAATCATCAAAAACTATAGGATGATCAAAGCAACCGTCACTCTGTACAAAAAGACAGGGATTCAAATCTTCTCATCTCCATTTCCTTCTCTAAAAGTATTGTGCATACTCATAATTTGGTTGGAATATATTAAAAGAAAACATGTTTCCTGATTTTAAAGAAGTAATTTGTTCAAAAAAAAAATAGAAAAATAAAATAAATTCTGGTATAGTCAAAACCCAAAAGGGGACTATAGCAAAAATAGAAAATCCAGTACAGTCAAAACCCGAAAGGGGACTGTGGCAAAAACGGAACAAAAATCCCGGTATAGTCAAAACCTGAACGGGGGCTATAGCAAAAGAAGGGGAAATCTAGTACAGTCAAAACCTAAAAGGGGGCTGTGGTAAAACTGGAAAAATCCAATGTAGTCAAAACTCGAAAAAGAGGGCCATAGCAAAAAGAGAAATAAAAAAATGCATCCGGCATAGTCTCTTTAAAAAGGGCTATGGCAAAAATAAATGCAAGAAAATCCAAAAGGAAATCGAAAGGCGGAAGACAAAAAATGGGTATGAAGCCGAAGTTGCAAACGTGTCACGTCGACAAATGGGTTGTGACTAAGAATAGTCCTCATTCCTCATGATAATTAGATCCTTAGGGGGGTTCAAGTCCGCATCAATGAAGAAGTCGAATCGCCCTGTGCTAAGATTGTGAAAGTCAAATGGGCAAAAGAAACGAACTTAAGGTTCCAACCAAAGAGTAAGATTAATCTTGTCATTCATTGCCTAGAGAAATATAAACGTTTGTGAATGTGCCAAATGCTTTCATTTATTATGTTGCCATAAACAGAAGCTGTCTATGCAGGGATAGGCTGGGAGCAAAGCATAAAGACATTTTTTGTGCGCAGTAAAAAAAGAAGAGAGAGAAATAAATCAAGAAGGACCCCTCCGACGAGAAAGGTCATCCAACAGCCGAAGGAAGGCCAAACAAACCTCCATGTAACGACGAGTAATGGCAGCATCTGTCTTGACCCCCGCCAAGTCGACATCAACAACCCGACAAAATATCTCTACATGTGTCTGAATCTGCATCTGATCAGGATAACCGCCGGGAAACAAGTGGCTCAAAAATGCAAACCCGCTGCTCAATCTGTCCATAGTACGAAAGTACACCCCTCTCTCAATGATCAACTCATGATGGGCTTTTTCCAAAAGCCGGCCCATTTCTTCAATCTTAGCCATTTGGTCTCGATGCGAGGAACTCAGCATTTCTAATTTTTCTTCGAGACAACTCCTTTGCAAAATAAGCTCGGCAACATGGTTTTAGGTCTCGGCCCGAATACGATCAAAATAAGCAAGCTCATTCCCCAGGCGAATTATCTCAGAGCGATCCATCTCATGATTGTGCGAGCATTGTCTCAATAACCCTTCCAATCTAGCTACAGTAGAGGTAGAACTGGAAGAGCTGCGAGCATCATCAAGAGCTACCTGAAGAGCACCCATCGTGGTTTCAGCGGAAGAAAGCTGCTGCTTCAATTGATCCAACTCAAGGCGAAACATATCTCGCTCATTCTTGGAAGACGCGATGCAACCAAGAGCCTCATCTCGTTCCCGACAAAACTGAGCAGTCCGAATCCGAGAACTGGTCGTATGAAGGGTATATCCAGCAATCTGCTCGGCTAAAAGTGACGTCTGTTCCAGCAAAGAAATAGGATCTAGGCAGATCGAAAAAAGTGCAGAAGAATCTGCTTCTGATAAAATCTCAGCTGATAGCCAATCCCAATACGCATCCGATACGCCTGGGGCATCTTGAGTCTGCAGAGGTGAAATTCGCACACGGTGATGCCAAAATGCAAAGGCCTCCGATACACGAGGATGAGCAAAATCTCCAGAAAAATCAAAGTAATATTCGTCGTTCACGAGAAGTAATGATGATGGCAAAACATCCTGTCTCAGTCCAAACTGTCGTACCACTCGACAGCCAAAGTAAGACACAACGCCTCGAAGACCGACCAAGGGAAGAAAAGCTAATCCCAGACCATGAACTGTAACTACGTAATCAAGAGCGCTAAATACCCCGATGTTCCAAACAATAGTGTCGGGAGTAATACTCTCAAAAAATCGAACCCAGGAATCCAAACACCGGGGCACTATACATAAATAATGCTGCCGAGAAGCCAAGAGCTGAAGGGGGATATCCCGAAACTACCTTGAATGGGAAGAATGGGCACCAAAGATATGCGCCACCATCCAAATATAAAGCATTTCCGAGCCACAACAAAATTGAGGGTCATGCGTGAACTGGTACAGGGTCAAGCTGCGAAAGGTCTCTGCCACGATAGACGGGATGATAGATTGGCCATTGACAAGAGCATCAACATAAAAGGCCACGTGCAAATCAAACAGTCCATCGCTACGAGGAAAGAAAAAACTGGCAAGTAATATAAATGCGAAAGCCTGGAGGTACCAACGGGAACCAGCTCTGTCATTCGTCAGGCGAGAAAAATCAAACCCCTCTAGATTGTAGCAAGAACAATCCCCAAATAGACCCCATATAAAATCAGGACGAATGGCCGATATGCCATCAATTTCCTCAAAAATCAGAGACGATCTCCTCAAACCTGTTAGTGCGGCAAAGGTAGTCTGAGCTTTTCTATTGGAAGAAAAACGGGCTAGAACCTCGAAAGAAGGTCTCATCCTCATCATAAAGTGATATTCCTCAATGGTAGGAGTCAACTCATAAAGACCAAAGCGAAACAGGCTCAGCAAAGGAATCCAATAGCGAATGATGGCTTCCAGGAAATCCTGGGCCACCACAACAGTAAGCAAACCAGCAAGTCCTCCAAAGACCTGCTCAAACTGAATTTGCTTTGCCGAGGTGAAGGAAGACCACCATGTCAAGAGCAGTGCAAGAAAATCCGCGGAGAAAGCCATCCTGTATGGCACATATGTGAACATCAGTATCCTTTTTATTTTTCGCTGCAAACAATATATGCAAAAAGAGAAAGAGAAACACAAAAAAAGAGATGTATTAAAATGAAGATAATACTGAAAAAGAGTCTGTCTATACGAATACATCATGACTGGTACAACAAAAGAAAAAAGAGAGAAAAAAGTGCTGATAATCTGCAGGTATCAGATATCCCTACTGTAGCTCTTGCTAGATCTATCTCTGGTAAATCGAGATCTCTGTCGTCTGTCCACTGAACCGCGAGGAGGATCCGGTGCACCCTGTCAAAAAAAAAATCATTAGCACGACAGAAAGAAAAATCAAAGCGAAAAGAAAGCAGTAAAAAGGAAAAAAGCAAATAAAAATATTCAACCTGATCCTATGGCAGCCGAGGAGGCAAAGTCCCTAAACCTGATCCACTCCACTGCCCCAACGCTGAAAGTCCTAAAACTGCTCGAACTGCTGTCGCTGCAAGTCCATCTGAGCCTGTAAATCGCGATACTGCTGGCCGGAAACCATATCTCGGGAACCACCTAGATCCTGGAAGAAATGCTCCTACTCAGCTCCAATAGATTGTCCTCCATGAGCAGGGACTGTAGTGGTGAATCGGCCAATGGAAATACGGCCGAACCATGAAGTGTAATCTCCCATGAGTATCCATCTGTGAATGTCAATAAAGCCAGGGGCGGTAGAAAGTGCACGCCCGAAGGTAGGAACATGGGGACTGTCTGGAATCCGAATCTCGCCAGTGACCTGACGCCAGCAGTGATTTCCCATGTACAGCTCCCAGGAGGTGAAGGAGAAGAAGGCGCATTTGTGGCGGGATAGGAAAACCTCTACAGCGTAATCTCCCTCCTCAATCATACGGTGAAATGGCTGCCAAATGATCTGATCAGGCATAACCAACTCCAGCTGCGAATGGAGCGTCACGAAATCTAGCAGGTCAATAGAACGAACTAAAGGTCGAGGCCAGCAAAATGCGCTCGGGTAAGCTCCTGGAGCCAGCATAGCAATCGGCCGAGCAACACTCATATGCTCGTAAGACCACCAAAGCAAGAAGGGCCAAAATCCAAGCTGAGTAGGGGCG
>NMUG010000245.1:0-24808 GCA_002855965.1 Monotropa hypopitys
GCTTCCTATAGGTCATGGGGACTAGACCTTAGATCGCTCATGAAATCAAGATACCGACCCACGGCCAGTGCACGGGTCACCTTATTGGAATATCTATGGTATTTTAAGGATTATGTGTGAGGCATATCCGGTTAGTCACTAGAGGACAGTTAGTTCAAAGATACGTCTACTATGCTGCCCTGACTAGCTTTGAAATGTTTCACTAAGTGAGTGGTTGAAATCGTGAGACACTATTCATATATGCATAAGCCTTGTTATAAGATAATCAAGAGTTCTTCCATATTTCAAAAATGGTGGGGGATTGTTGGAGATTTTCAAAATATGTTTTGGTAGAGAGGTTTATGTGAAAGGTTGCAATACCTTTTCACATAAAGTCATGACATTACTAAGTGTGACTATTAGGAATGGATGTGAATATTAGAAAGGGTGTGAAATAGAGATGCCTCCAAGAGACATAACTCTTCTAATATGTGTCTATTAGAGACATGTCTTTTCATAAAAGGGTACCTATAAGTCTATTAATAGGCTCCTTGTAATTCATTCGGATAAGAAAAAAATTCCTTAACGAATTGTTCTCTCTCTACATATTCTATCCCAAGTACATTAGGCATACTTATATGTTGAAATAATTCTTGATTCGATTACAATTATATAGTAGATATTCTGTCTGTCTTCGTTGGTGCAAACGCAGTCAGAAAGAACTTCGAGTTCGGTTTCGTTGTATCTTGAAAGCAGATTTGCTGTTAACCCGGTGCACATCATTTGGTAGGGGCAAATATTGTTTTTAGGAAAACGTTTTTTATAACGTGCCTCGATTGTGATTCATTGTTCGTGATTTTCCTATGGAGATGACGTCATCTACACCGCATGAAGACCAATTTTCCAACAAAAACCAGGGACATACCCAAAGTGTTAATAAAAACTACAACATAGACATCACCGACATTCTAATATATGCAACAGTAACAGTATATATCCAAAAAGATCCTATGGCTATTCTAGGAAACAACGAAGACAGAAAGAAAAGGCAAGCTATTAGTCTACAAGTTCATACCCAATGAAGATACAAGGAAGACATCATTGGCATTCTAATATATGCAATAGTGACAGTATATATCCAAAAAGATCCTGCGCCTATTCAAGGAAACAAAGAAGACAAAGAAAAGGACAAAACTATTTGTCTACAAGTTCATCCCCAATGAAGATGCGTGAAGACAAAGAAAAGGAAAAAGCTAGTTTATCCCTGTTCAAAAGGAGAGAAAATTTGTAATATTCGTGTTGTAATCAATTAGGCAATTAGGAAGATTGTAATTATGAAGAATGTAATTAGTCTAATTAGGTAGGTAGCATAATTCCTTATTATTTTCTTTCCTAAATTATCTTGTACATAGTCTATATATATTGTACCTCCTTGTGAGAAGAATACACATCGATTAAATATCTTTCAACATTGTATCAAGTGGGTTCCAGAAACCCGACTCTTTTCATTTTTTTTCTTCCCCCTCTTTTTTGTTCTTTTGCTCTAATAAAGACTCCAGCAAAAGAACGAAACCCTAAACATAAACTCTCCAGCAGCAGCAGCAGCCACCACTGGTGCTCGCCATCACACATAGGCATGTCGCAACCACTCTCTTGGCCCCCGCAACCCATCGCTCTTCACGATCTCACCGGCAGCCCTCTCTTGATCCTCGCCACCCATCGCCGTTCTCAGGCGACCCTCGCAACCCTAGCAACTCTCTCTCTTGTCATGTCGCAGCCCATGCGACTCTCTCTTTATCTATCTATCTCTATCTCTCTATCTCTATCTCTCTATCTCTATCTCTCTTTTGGCGCGACTCTCGCCAACGATCAGCAACCATCTCCAACCATCGGTGACCACTTTCTGGACACTCGTATCCCCGATCTGCCATCTACAAGCTTTGTTAGCCACCATCTGGACTTCGTCTGTCTTCGGCAACTCTCACCAACCCCCGACGAAATTCACTGGACTCTCACTGGTCTCTGACGTCCCTTGCAAGGTATTTCAGATCCGAATCTCCATTCAAGAATCCCAACTTTCCCACCTTTGTGCCAGCAGTAACCTCTGATTTTTATTATGGGTGATTATAATGATAAAAACAAAAGCAAAAACCCCAGTACATCAGGCACTAAGGATATTGTTAGGAATTATCGTCGTTCTCTCATCACAGTTAAATTAAATGGGTCCAACTACCTGTCATGGTCACGGGTTGTGTCCCTCTCTCTCTCTAAAAGCAAGCAGTGAAACTTCTTATATTACCAATGATCCGTCCACTGATCTCGATTGGAACAAAAATGATGCTCATATAATGATTTTACTGTGGAATAGTCTTTGACCTGACATTTTAATAATGTTGCTTGCCAAGAGACATCCAAAGTTGTTTGGGACACTCTACGCGAGTTATATCCATCAGATCAGAACCTCTCTCGAGTTTTTCAAATTTATCAGAATATTTTCTCCCTTCAATAAGGAGATAGATATGTTGATAAATATTTTTCCACATTAAAGGGTATGTGGGATGAGTTAAACGTTTGTCATCCTCTCTCTATAGATTTAAATGTTCCAGCAAAAGTACAGAGAAGAATTCAGAACTTGCAAATTTCTGTTTGGATTAAATTTAGACCTTGCTCCTCTTAGTCCACAGATTCTTTCTGGCAGGGAGGTCCCCACCATTGGTGATGCCTTTGCTCGTGTTTGACGGGATGCTCCTCATACTTCTGGTTTAGAGCATCCGGATCCATCTTCCCTAGATGCCCACACAACCTCTCCTGTTTCATCTTCTAGACATTTTGGTAATCGCAATCCCTCCCACAGTCGTGGTAGTTCTTCTGAGCAGGGTGGTCGTCGTGGAAGATGTTAAGGGGTGTGGGGGCATAGCACCAAGAAGTGTACTCATTGTGATGCGACCAACTACGATGTTGAATTTTGTTGGAAGCTGCATGGCAAGCCATCTTGGGCTAATCATGCTACACTTGAGGGGGAGCCATGCTCTTGCTCCTACTCAGATTACTAAGTCCAAGACTGAGTATGATTCTCTGATTCAAAGGGCCAATGCATCTTCTCATTCTTCCACTGCAACTCATGTCACCTCAGGTAACACGTGTCTTCATTCATCTTCTCGTAGCACTCCTTGGATTCTTGACTCTAGAGCATCTGATCATATGATAGGTGATTTGTCTCTTTCAAATGATGTTACCCCTTCTGTTAATTCTTATGTTACTATTGCCGATGGCACTAATATTCTTGTTCAAGGCATTGGTACATATCGTTCATCTAGTCCTGTTTTTTCTTCTGTCTTATATTTGCCACAATTTCCATTTAATCTTCTTTCTATTCATAAACGTTCTCAAACTCACCAATGTTCTATCCTTTTTTCTCCTTCTCATTGTGAGTTTCAGGATCTCAAGACGAAGGGGATGATTGATGGGGGGTATGAGAAGAATGGTTTGTATTATCTTCAGGAGGAGGAGCAGTCATCCAACCATTCTGCTTTACATTCTACTGTTATACCTTATCAATGGCACTATCGTCTTGGGCACCCATCCTCGACCAACCTTCACAAGCTAATTCCTAGTTTACCTAGTTTTTTCCCTTCTAATCGCGACACATGTAAACTTTGTAAACATCGTAGAGCTTCTTTCCCTTTACGAACTGAGTCACTGTGTGCCGAATCTTTTTCTTTAGTTCATTCTGATATTTGAGGACCTTTGCGCACTACAAGTTTGTGTGGTGCTCTCTTTTGTCAAATTTATTGATGATTTTTCTCGTTTAACTTGGGTGTATCTCCTCAAAGATGTCTCAATTATTTTATATTTTTTAGTCTTTCATATGGAGATTGTCAACCAATTTAATGCTAAATTACGTATTTTACAAACTGACAATGCCCAAGAATATTTTTCTCGTCCATTTAGACAGTTTAATGAAATTCATGATATTGTTCATCAAATTGTGTGTCACTACCCCTCAACAAAATGGGGTTGTAGAACAAAAGAATGGGCCAATTATAGCCATAACTCGAGCCCTCATAAACGTTCCAAAACATTTATAGGGATATGCTATTCTTACCGCGAATTATCTAATAAATCACTCCTTCTCGGGTTTTGCATGGCACAATTCCTTATCATGTCATGTTTTCTGACAAAGATCTTTATATTCCCCTCCCAAAACTTTTTGGTTGTGCGTCCTTTGTTCATAATCTCTCTCCATGTTGTGATAAACATTGATCCGCGTTCTTACAAATGTTTTTTCTGGGTTACTTTCTAATACAGAAAGGATACAAGTATTATAATCCTTTATTACGAAAGCGCTTTGTAAGTGCTAACGTAACCTTTTTTTAAAATATCCCATATTATTCTCTTGAGGGTACTCAGTTGACACCACCTTTGTTAGAACCCCCTTTCCATCCTGAGATTGCTCCTTTACCAGCTGACCATGGTCTTCCTGAGGCTTCTACTCGACCACCGATTACAAAGGTATATATTCGACATTCTTTTGCTGGCGCTCCTCCTGTTGCACCTCCACACACAGCTTACATGCTCAGACCATCACCTCAGGTGTCTCCAGATCCAACTCTCTCTCTTCCTATTACTTATCGTAAAGGTATTCGTTCATGCACTTCTCATCCTATCTCGCAATTTGTGTCCTATGATCGTTCGTCTCCCTCTTTTCGCATTTTTTCTATCTCTGTCCTTTGTTACTATTTCTAAGTCTTGTCAGGATGCTATTTCTTATTCTGGATGGCGTTCTGTTATGGAAGAAGAGATGTGTGATTTGTCACTGAATACTTGGGATCTTGTTCCCAAGCTTTCTAGAGCTCATATTGTTGGTTGCTGTTAGATGTTTGTTATCAAACACAATCCTGATGGTACTTTTGATCGGCTGAAAGCTGGTCTTGTGGTCAAACGTTTCACTCAAACCTATGGGCTTGACTATATTGAGACTTTTTCTCTAACTTCCAAACTCAATTCTGTTCGCATTGTTATCTCTCTTGCATCCAACCTTGATTGGTCTCTCCATCAGTTTGATGTCAAGAATGCTTTTCTTTATGGAGATCTCTCTGAGACAGTCTATATGCCTCAACCACCCAGTTTTGAGTCCAAGAGGAGTCTGTGTGTCATCTCACAAATCTATTTATAGACTCAATAAATCTCATTGAGCTTGGTTCGACAAATTCAATAGTACTGTCGTGTCTCATGGTATGACACAAAGTCAAGTTGATCACTCTGTCTTCTTTAAAAGGACCACCAGTGGTATTGTGATTCTCGTAGTCTATGTAGATGATATTGTCATTACAGGGAGTGAGAATGATGGAATTAAGGTACTGGTCCGTCGCCTTGGTTCCATTGTTCTCACCAAGGATCTATGCAAGCTTCGGTATTTTCTTGGTATTGAAGTTGCTCGTTCTAAAGTAGTCATCAGTTTATCACAACAGAAATACACTCTCAATCTCTTGAAAGATACAGGTTTATCTTGGTTCAAAACCTGTAGCTACACCTATGGAGACTAATCATAAAATTATGTCTGACAATGGTGAGTTGGTTGACGATCATGAGTTGTATCGGAGACTTGTGGGAGAGTGTTGAAAAGAAAAGAAATATTGTAATATTTGTGTTGTAATCAATTAGGCAATTAAGATTGTAATTAGGAAGAATGTAATTAGTCTAAGTAGGTAGGTAGCATAACTCCTTATTATTTCCTTTCCTAAATTATCTCGTACATAGTCTATATATGATGTATACGCTCCAGGTTGAGTATATGATGTATACGCTCCATCTTGTACATTGACTCTATTTGTTGCAAGCTTAGAGTATACGATGTATACGCTCCAGTTTGAGGGAGAGTGTTGAAAAGAAAAGAAATATTGTAATATTCGTGTTGTAATCAATTAGGCAATTAAAATGATTGTGATTAGGAAGAATGTAATTAGTCTAGGTAGGTAGGTAGCATATAATTCCTTATTATTTCTTTTCCTAAATTATCTTGTACATAGTCTATATATATCGTGCCTCCTAGAGAGAAGAACGCACATCGATTATAAAACTTTCAACAATCCCCAATGAAGATACAATAAAATACCCAGAAGCAAAATGAAAGCAACTTAATGCACTAAAACGAAGACAGAAAAGGCAAGGATGCACTGAAGTCATTTCCCATTTTTCCATGAGCCATTGCCCCGGAAAAAATGAGGAAAAAAATGCCAGAGGACGTAATCATGAAGTCCACGGGGTTCCAAAACACTTTGCAGACAGTTTGGTTTGCAGACAGTTTGGTAAGGAGAAGCAAACATCAGACAGTAGTTTCATAAACCGAGCACTAAAACTGCAACCATATAGAGGGGATTGTTTTCCAAACTTGGAAAATAGCTTCAAACAGTTGTACCTGGCGCAAGGTTCACCGTTTGACAGCAGGAGCATCTCACACTTGTAGCTCCACGTGTATACAAAAGTAATGTACGGCAACCTCCACATATCAGCTGAGCCATTTCCATCCCTGCATATTTTAAAGTAGATTCGACGATAAAACCAGAAAACTCAATTTCGAATCCTAATTCTTATACTTAAAACTGTTCTGCAGTAGATTTGACGATAAACCACTCAATTTCGAATCCTAGTTTGTATACTCTTCGGTGAACAAACAAGATTCGTGAACATAATTTATCAATGAAATGGAGATGAAATTAAGAAAGGAAATTTGATACAAAGAATTTGAGTTCCACTCATGTCAAAATATCCAAAATAATATTCTGCCACAATATGAATGAAAAATTACAAAACCAAATACAAAACTGAGTATTATTCCCAATGAATAAATTACATCTACAATGATGTGCTTAAATAGTTGAGAACCTAGCTAAATATTTCCGTAATCATGTTCCTAATTTGTGCTAAGCAAATCTAATCAAATCGTACAATATACAATAATCATGCATTACCTAAAATACAAGTATGCCTAACTACTTTCTAAAATGTAATATACGCAAGATATGCATGAATATTCTTACACCCCCTTCAAACTCAGGATGCGATGACAGAGAGCATCGAGAGTTTGTCGAGGAGGAAGCGAAAACGAGCAGTAGAATGAGTCCTGGCAAAGAAGTCCGCCAACTGCAACATAGAGAGAACGAAAGGTGGGTCAATGGTGCGAGATTGAAGGTGTTGACAGAAGAAGTGACAATCAATTCCAATATGCTTCGTGCGCTCATGGAAGATTGAGTTGTGGGTAATATGGATGGCACTCTTGTTGTCACAATAAAGATGCATATGAGAAGAAACAGAGACAACCATATCAGATAGGAGCTAGCAAAGCCACACGATTTCCAAAGTAGCGTGAGCCATGGCATGATATTCTGCTTCGGCAGTGGAGCGAGTAACAACAGATTGTTTCTTGTTTTTCCAGGAGATAAGAGAATCACCCAGAAAAACACAAAGGCCAGAGGTAAGACTTACGGTTGCTAGCATCCCCAGTCCAATCAACATTAGTGTAAGCCCGAAGGGTTAAGCTCGAGATAGAGGATAGCAAAGGACACTGATGGGGAGTACTGCGAATGTAGCGCATAATACGAAGTAGGACTGCCCAATGTGTAGACCGAGCGACAGAAACATACTGATTAACTACATGAACAACATATGCAATGTTTAGCCGAGTCACTGTAATATAGACTAAGCATTTCACCAACTCACAGTATTCTATAAGATTCTCAAGAGGAACACCATCAGCATCAGGAAATTTGGCATGCAGCTCAAGAGGGGTATCAATAGTGTTGGTGTCAGTCAGACGAGTACGAGAAATGATATCGACAACATATTTGGACTGCAATAAGAGATAGAGGCAACTTCAATAGCAAAAAAATACCGAAGAAATTACAAGTCTTTTATTTCAAATTTCCGAAATAAATGACGTTTCACATTATTGATAGCAGCAGAATCAGAACCAGTAATAATCATATCATCCACATACAGTAGAAGAAGGACTAGACCATGAGTTGTGTGACGGATAAAGAAAGGAGCAAAGTCATGCATACTAGGCTAAAAAACAATCTGAATAGTCACATCCTAAAATCGTGCATATCAGGCAAGGGGGTTGTTTTAAGCTATAGAGAGTCCGACGACAACGACAAACAAGACCAGAAGGATGCAAAAATTCAGGAGGACACATATAAACCTCTTCGGAGAGATACCCATTGAGAAACGCATTTTTCACGTACAACTGATATAATAGCGACTAAGAGACGGCAGCAACAGAGATTAGAGTGCGAACAGTGATCATTTTGCGACAGGAGCAAAGGTCTCGCCATAGTCAATCATGTATTCATGAGAAAATTCATTAGCAACTAAGCGGGTTTTATAGCACTCCAAAGAACCATCAGAATGAGTCTTGACCTTGTAGACCCATTTGCAACCAATGAGATTTTGTCATCCAGTAGTGGAATCAACTTCCAAATGTCAGATTTAATAAGAGCGATAAGTAGGGCATTCATGGCATCCATCCAATGGGGGTCATTGCAGGCCTCTTTGTAGGACCTAGGCTCAAAGAAAGAGTGTGTACGCGATAGAAAAGACTGATGGGATAACGGAAAACGGGTGTTAGAGAAACTAGACCTTACCGGTGGTTTGCGGTTTTCACATAGGTGGTACTGGTGAGTGGGCAGATCAGGTGCCGCCAAGTCAGATTAAGGAGTCGTAGAGTTGGGAGCCGGTGGTGGAGGAGCTGCAGAGCGACGGGAGTATGTCATAGGGAATGGAGAAATGGGTTTCCAGAGAGGAGGAAGAGGGGTGTAGCTGAGGGGCGAGGAGGAGAAAAAATATCAGACACCTCAAGAGTAAAGGCATATTCTTCGGCCTGAACATCGATGGGAAAATGGTTGATATGAATCAAATCCTACTTAGCTACCGGAGTAGCTTTCGGTAGAAGAGTGATGTAGGGAAGACGCTCAAGAAATGTGACATGCCTAGACATGTACAATTTTTTGGTAAAGGGATCATAGCACCGATAACATTTCTCATTAATGTCATATTAAAAAAACAAGACACAACGGATACTGAGCTTATTGCGATCTTTCTTGGGGAGAAGAACAAAACAGCTAGAACCTAACACCGAGGAGAGAATAGTTAGAAACCTCAACATGAAGACCTGCATACGAAGAGCTACCAGAGAGAAGGGGAGTAGACATCCGATTTAGAAGATAGGCTGCAGTGAGGATAGCTTCTCCCCAGAATACTGAAGGGACAGAAAATGACAGTAGAAGAGACTTAGTGGTGTCAAGAAGGTGATGGTATTTGCGCTCAACTCTACTATTTTGGGCCAGACTATCAGAATAAAAGGATTGATGAATAGTCTCATATGTTTCTCAGAATACAACGAATTCAGAAAGATTGTATTCCTCACCCAAATCAGAGCGAAAAATTTAATTCATGCAGAAAATTGGAGTTTGATCATAGTATGAAAGGTACGGTAAACGTTGTAAAAATCATATTTGTGTGTGTTATCAAGTAAACCAAAGTATACCTACTATAATCATCAACAAATGAAACATAGTAAATAAAATCACCTTTAGTGGCAACCGGAGATGGTTCCCACAGGTCAGTATGTACAAGTTGAAAAGGAGATGTGGAAACAGATGTACGTTTATTAAAAGGTAAAACTGACATCTTTGCAAACTTACAACCACTGTATTCAGGAATGTCACTAATTAAAAGTTTTCCCAAGAAGTCAGACTTAACTAAAAATTTGAGATGCTCACCGAATAAATCCTCTAACCTAGAATGCAAAAAGAAAAAAGGGGGTGGAATGCTGATCTAAATGAAAAAGATGATGCTGCGGTGGAAGATGATTCTATTAGAATATGCAAGATTTCCAAAATATAGAGGTCATCAACTCTACGGTCGGTCCCAATCTGCCTCTTGGACACCCAATCATGCACAACACAACTAGAAGAAAAAAAGAGAACGTCAAAACCGGAGTCAGATAATTGGATAATCGAAAGGATGCTTAAAGTTAAGTAAAGAACATAAAAGACATCAGGAACAGACAATAAACAGGAAGCAGTTGGCAGAATAGAACCAATAGATTTTACATGCATGAGAGAGCCATTTGCAGTGGCAAAATTAATAGAGAAATAAGGTTAACACACTGACTAAGGATGGACCAATCATGAGTCATATGATGATATGGGTCAGAGTCAAAGATCCAATTGGTATGTAAGATACATGTGGTATGAGAGTCATGCAAACCTGAGTGAGTGGTAGTCATGGCAGAAGCTTGAGAAGAATTCCCATGAATGGCTGCCATAAATGCCTTGTACTGTTGATATTCATCAAACATGGGAGAGGGTCGAACACTGGAGGATGTTGGTGTTGCCAGGACTGAAGAAGGGCGGTAATGTTGTTGTGGGGCCTTGGAAGTTCAAGAGAAAGTCGAATGATAAGCATTACAACCCTTACGTTTGTGATTAGGGTTGTAAATGAACTAGGTCATTCGCGAACTATTCGAGGCTTGGTTCGGTAAAAATTCGTTCAAGTTTGATTCGTCTACTAAACGAGCTAAATCTGAACCTCGATTTTAGGCGCGTTCGATAAATGAGTTGAACCCGAGCCTAACAGTATTCGGCTCGTCCAGGCTCGCGAGCCTAGATTAAAATAATATATATTATGTCAAAATAAATATTAATAAAATAAAAGAACACATTCGCAAAAAAAGTTTAAAAATGTATATTTACCCCTTATTATTTAGAGTGGAAGGCAAAAAAATTTTGAAAATGTAGTTCGAAAATGAGTTGTTCCCAATTTTTATGGGTCGGCGAACCCAAATTCAAGCCTAGATTCGGCTTGATTAGGCTCGTTTAGTTTAACGAGTCCTATCGAGCCGAGCTCGAGCCACGATTTTTTTGGACGAGACGAACTCGAGCCGAACCTATACATTCAAAAACTGATCACGAATCTCATACAGTTCGGTTCGATTCGGCTCGTTTACAACTCTATTTGTGAGGGCATGCATGTTTCCAATGACCCTTGTCGTGGCAATAACTGCACTCGTCTATAGTGATGTGTGGTTTTGGCTTGCCCGTAATTTGGATAAGGTGGGATGCAGAAGTAAGCAAAACATGTGTTGAAGGTTGACAAGACGAAGCAGACTGAGCAGCAAAAATAGACTGTGCAGGAGGGGCAATGTTGGCGACTTTAAACCTTGTTTCCTCAACAATAAGTTCGTGAACAGTCTCATCAACTGAAGGGATGGGGGTACGGTGCAGAATCGCCCCACGAAGAGACTCAAATTGGCCATGAAGGACCATCAGAAATTGAACAAGCCTTTGTTTCTCATGATATCCCATTTAAATAGCATTTTACTGTAAAGCATCAGGTTCCATAAGAGTCAATTGATCCCAGTAGGTTGTCATCTCGTTATAGAAAGCGTGTGTAGACTTATCACCCTGCGAAGCGTTGTGAATGGACATATCAAGTTCATAGTATTTTGCAAAGTTGGATTCGAGATACATACCGTTTAAATAATCCTAGACTCCCTTTGATGTATCATACTTTGAGAAAGACATATAAATTGGGCTCTGAAGAGTTATAAAACCAAGTCAAAAAATTGGCATCATCTCTATCCTACCTGGCTAATACAATAGCATAATCTTTGGTAGTTTCATTAGATGATCATTAGATGATTTAACAGTGACACTGGTTACATGACCCCACAAACTGACCAGTGACAAAAAATTTCATAACACGTGCCCAATAAGAATAGTTGTCCCCATTGAGAATAACGCTAATATCGTTTTCTTTATCTCCTGACATTAAAAATCACAGGTACATAACCTCTAGGAAACAAACATACGACAGAAGCACGTCAAGAGAAACTAGTGTCAACAGAAGTACAGTAGCTCTAGGAAATGAACAGAGGACAGAAACACGCCAAGAAAGTGCTGGATCTGATGAACCAAGTGTCAACGGAGGCTAAACAGGGTTGTCGGGCTTCAGGAAGGCTCCAGCGAGGTCCGGCAAAGGTTGTCAGAGGGCTAGTGAGAGATATCGGAGGAGAGGGATAGCAGGCGAGGGTTTGGTGACAATAGAGAGAGTGAGGGATGGTCGGCGACTGGTGGACGAGAGTCGCTAAGGTCCAGTGAAGGTTGTGTGAGTGTTGTCGAGGTCCAGTGAGGGCAGCCGGGAGGGGGGCGAATGTCGCATGAGGACTGGTGAGAGAGATCAGAGAAGAGGAATAGCAGGCGAGGAAAAAGAAAAAGTTCCATTGCTAACGAAAAAGAAAGCTCAAATCCATTACGGTGAAATGACTTCCTAGCAAAATTGATTTGGGCTTGTACATCCACTTAGCCTTGAACCAAAATTCTCCAACCTCGTTGGAATTTCTTCTTGAGAAAATGTTGTGGAATTTCAAGTTATGTGGCTTTGTTCGATCATGTCAAGGTCAATGCAAAAAGTTTTCCATAGAGGGGTTTTGCATAAGAGCATTTCCAACTGGCTCCCAAAATTGTTTCTAAGTGAGACCACTGTATGACATGAATATTTAGCACACGGTCACCAATGGACTCTCCAACAAGCTCCTACACAAAACTCCCAACACTTGTTAAATTTGGGCAACATTGTAGCTAGCCAGAAGGACTCTGTAAATAGAGAAAAGAACAGAGTGTAAGGTGTTCGCTAACTCTTACACACATATTAATTTATATTACTAAAATAATTAGTACATGACTAAGACAAGCGATGTGGGATAAAACCCACTAACATAAAACTAACTATTCTAACACTCTCCCTCAAGCTGGAGAATAAATATCACAAAATTCCAACTTGTTACATAGAAAATCTAACCGAAGTTTGAACAATGATTTGGTAAACATATCATCCAACTGAGCACATGTTGACACCAATCAACTTCTCACGTACTAGATGACAATTGACTTCAATATGTTTAGTCCTCTCATGAAATACTTGTTTGGCGGTATCAACAAACACTAGGGAGTTAACAATCTATTCCTCCATACTATTCCATAACTCATAACGAATACGGGCATCTATCAACTGTCATGAGCCATATGTAGAGGCAGATTCAGCAGAAGGGTCATTAGTCAAATAAGAAAACTCAGATTCACCCATATGATATACTTCAACAACCATAGCCCAAAGTGCATAATTCCTTCCATTTAAAGGAATGGAGGTAATAGAGCGTCGCTTGCAAAATCAAGAAGAACTGAATGAACTATCAATAAGTGTAGAAATAGAGCCATAACCAATAGCAGAAGTAGACTTGTCATCAGTCATTGTGCTGACTAATGGAGAGGCAAAGAACAAGCAATAGATCAACCACCGATCAACAATAAGTATCCAGCTCCAAGGACCGACAAACCAGTAGAGTCGCCAATATACCAAACTCCAACACACGGACTTATGAGAAAACCAGACATCAACCAAAAAGAGGTTAATCACATTAGGAAAGAATGTAAGACTGTAGAAAATCCACGGAACTCGGCAAGTACCGTCACGAAAAATTGGAAACCGTCGAGGATGGATTGATAACTCACTGAGTCAACTCAATAAGAATGTAGGAAATAATCTACAAATAACCCATCAATGGCGCACTGTTGGAACAGAGAGTAAAGGAGGCATGAGAGCAGATTGAGAAAACAGAGATCGATGGAAGGCGACAGCAATGGAGGGAGGAGATCGACTGGCGGCTAGGGTTGGAGCAGGTAGCAGTGGGCGGCGAAGGGTTGGAGATGGTCGTCGAATGGTACGATCGAGGAAGGGTGGTTGGGTAGGTCGCGAAGGGGTTGAGGGTGGTCGTCGAAGCAGATTACTGATGGATGCTAGGGCTTCAAGGTAGATCGGCTATGGCAGCTAGGGTTTTTTGGCAAAAGACTGGATTTCGAGGATTGTTGGTGGCTTTGGGGGTTTTCCGGAGAATGGCAGTGGCGTCTGCTAGGGTTTTGATGATTTGGTGGCTGCTAGGGTTGGGTAATGGTGGTTCATGGCTCTGATACCATGTATATAGAGAAGGGGAAAGAGTGTATGGTGTTCATTAATCCTTACACACACACCTATATAATAAAACAAGACGGGTTTTGAAAATATCTTCCAAAATCAATGGTCATGATTTATTTTCTTCTAAATTGATGACTCGGATTACTTCTATCAATTAAGTAAAAGGCTCAGATTTAGACTCAACTAGATCAAAGGACAAGATTACTTTCAGGCCTCTGATATTTCCCGCTCATCAGCCAATGCATGTTCACAAGTGCTAAAACTGCTCATAACTGATGCAAGTTACTCCTCTCTCTCTATATATATATATATATATATATATATATATAATCTCTATCAGCTAAAGATCACAACACATAGCTCTAAGATATACTCCTCCCTCCCTCTCTCAATGCGTGAGTGAACCTTTGCTCCAAATTTTTGGATGAATTTGACGCAGTTCTATTGTTCATCACTATCCTATCAGATTTCATCTCAAATACTTGGACAATTGAAAGTGCCGTTTTGTGTTTTTAGGTTGATCCAACTCTCAAATACCTATAAAAGTAAATTTTTTGTGAATTTGTTTCTTCCTTGAAATATTTTAACTGTTTGTACCAGTCACCAAACCCATAGTTCTGTTATTGGAGAAATGGGGTTCTTCAATTGAGGGCTCTAAAAGGCTTGATATTGTTTGGAATCGAAAAGCAAATAATGTTGATCGTAAAAAGTGGGTTATGGAAAGCAGTAGGGTTGGTGTGTATGTAGTGTTTATTTTAAAGTGCTATTAGAGAACGAATGACTTATAAGACCCAGTAGAGAAGGAATGTCCATAGACACAATCAGTTTGCAAGTAGATGTAAATCCTTTGCAAGTTCTCTGGAGACCAGTTTAATAAGTCAATTAATCAAACCTATGCAATTAATCTATTTAAAGAGATTTTATTGGGTTGGATTACACCCAACTCATCGATGGAACTTAATTCCTATGGACTTATTTGCAATCACTTAATCAGAACACTCGTGAAGTCGATAGTCATCGATTTGAACCTAATGCCTCCTGGGTTTACACGTAATTTACTAATTGGAGCCCTCACGAAGTTGCAAAACTACAATTGGCCATCACATGATATATTGAGATGAAACATTTAGACATTTTGTTGATTCTTTCAAAAACTGCAAATTTCTGTCAAATCTCTATAATAATGCAAGAATGTATTTCAATTTCCTATATTTTCAACCATCAGATCAGATCCATATTGATGGTTGATATTCTTTTTAATTGCAACAGTCAAGAGTTAGGATTGAAGATGAATTTATTCCATGATTCAGATTTATTTCAGCAATTAAAATTTTCCCGCCCAAGTCTTTCACAATTACTCGTGTGTTATTGGGAATACAAAAGCCAAGGCTAAGATGCACAGGTGTGCCCCCAAAAATCAGGCCTAAAGCTTTTAAATGAAATATAAATTACAGGATGAAACACTTACAATTATCCATTTATACTGATTTTTTACATATTCACTTGAAATATTGATTAAAATTTATTAACGACTCCGATTATTCATGCAGACCCCGAGTTAGGAGGGCCCCACATTCATTAGCTATGTGTCTCTGAATGAATCCCATGAGTAAAAGATCTTTTCCCTCATTGTCTCTGTCTCTCAATTCCACGTTGCTAAACTCACATTCAAATGCTCAATAGGGTTCGATGTCAACCCACATTACTAATCCCACATGGTTATATACTTGGAAAATAATACTAAACACACATTCAACTGCTTTGTCTCTAAATCCCACATTGTAACCCACGTTCAACCCATGTTCAACATTTTTTCTCTCTCAAACACTTATATTACTACACTCTTAATGACAATCCACTTGAAAATCATCTCTGTAACCCCTTAGATACCAATTTCGATAAGACACCCTCCCTCTTGGTTCAATTTTAATTTTAGAAATTCTCGGTAATGTACATTTGTACAATTCAATTTGTTGAAATTTTATTTATTCGCTCTATTTTGAATTCAGTTTTCCTAAGTTTCTCCGTGTTGTGAAAGAAGAAGACTACTGGCGGGAGGAACTTAGTATGAAGCAAAGCTTACTAATATTTTCTCCACTAAGTTCGTGATAGGAAGCACCAGAAGAAGTACAAGCAGGTTTAAAGAACTACAATTTTAATGTGTTGTTGGAAGTTGGATTTTTGAGGGTTTTTCTTATATGGTAGAATATATGGATTTATGGGGTATTTGATCTTGCCAGTCTTGTATCTTCATTGGTCATTATCATTTTTTTGTGACGATTAATATTGATTAGATATTCCTTAGTTTGTTTATCATGTACGTGTGATGTTCTGACAACGACTATAGAATTTTCTCAGTTTGTTGTTTTTGCATTAATAGTATCGACTGAGGGCATCTCTAGGATTTTTCTTTTACATTTACAGATGGGATGTATTTCAAGATGTAGGTTTGATTTTGTGCATTGTTGGAGGTCAAATACTGCTTTAAATTTCATTCGATGTCTCATTGTTCATCTTACAAAATAAATTATCTTATCTTCTTATACACAAACTCTCATACGACACTGATACCTCTAGACTTCTTTCACAGTAACCTGAGACTATTATCACCTTAAAAGTTGCATTTGAAGTCGACATTAATCAATCGACACACTTATATTTGCATGCTCGCAATTGGTATGTACAAGTTGATACGAAGACATTCCATACAATTATGATGAATATGTTCGGAGTCATTCAATATTATATGTATTTTTGCACTTTTTCAAAATATGATTTCATGTTATTCTGCTTTTTACGTACTATATTTGCATTTTTCTTTATTTTCATGCATTGAATAACAAATATATTTTTTTTCTTTGAATTCTTCTAAATCACTTATCAAGATGTAACTTGGGAGTAAAAGGTTACTGGCCACCTCGGTAAGAGATACAGGTAGGATACGGGTACGAGAAATATCAACAACCTAAAAAAGTAGTGTATTGGTACGGCAGGGGTACGACAAATTACTTAAATATTTATTTATTATTTTACTATGTTTCATCCCATAAAATAAATATATACCTATTTTACAACCAAAAAGAGACATAAATAAAAGTTTAAAAGTTCATATATCAAGTTCAACATGCTTAGATCAAATCAATGATTAGTTTGCAAAAAAATAATAGTTCTCTTCTCATAGGAATTTATTTTATATGGATGAAAATGAAAAATAAGTAGAAAATCAAACATAAAAAGTTTGTAAACAGTCAGTTCTCATCATATATTGAACAACACGAGAGAAAGAGAAATTAATAACTAAGGACTGATGTCAGTCACCGGTGGAGTCAGTTGTCGGTCGCAAGTCTTGAGCATGTCTTCTAACTTATGATGTCCGATTGTAAATCTAGAGCTAAAATGGCATGAGTGATCTATTCATGTCTAAGGGGATGAGAATTACACATGAGTTCAAGGCTATTAGGGTTATTCATTTATATTTTTAAAAAAATGCAATGCTGGCCAAACATACCCATAAAAGTACTCACGAAGTACTACTATCGTACTCATTTAAGTCAAAAGTACCCGGTACGTTTTTTAAGTACACATTGCCGTACACGTACCCACGAAGTACCCAGTACTCGTATGGCGTCATTTTTGAAGTACTCGTGCTTCTTAGCTGGCCAACAGTTTCAAAACCCTTTATGCTTTTCTTAGGTACGTGGTAATTTTTTTAGATTTATTTTTGTTGCTATTATTAAAAGTTTTTAAATCTATACAAATGTTCAAGTTTATATTATTAACGTTTAAGTAAACTATCCATGCCATCGACTAAGAAAATATTATACTCGTAATGGAAAAAAACATTTAATTCAAATAATTGATAGAGTATCATTATAATAAAGTAGAATACTACAGTAGTTAATACAAATAATGTTTTATAGTGTCTTTATTTAAAATCAAATATTACAGTGTAAATAAATTGTAACATTCATTTTTCAATCTGTGCCTTTAGGCACGGGCATGCCCTATTAATTTATATTACTAAGATAATGAGTACATGACTAAGACAAGCGATGTGGGATAAAACCAAATAACATAAAACTAACTACTCTAACAGACTCAAATCCTTAAAATACTCTAATTGGTCATTAATTTAAGGGCCTCTTAATTAAGGTTTCTGTCATGTGAGTAATCTTGTAGGATGTGGGATAAAACCAAATAACATAAAACTAACTACTCTAACAGACTCAAATCCTTAAAATACTCTAATTGGTCATTAATTTAAGGGCCTCTTAATTAAGGTTTCTGTCATGTGAGTAATCTTGTAGATGCATCCCATGTCAATGTTGAGGTTATGTTTCATCATCTCTTTTTTTAAATCCATGACTACCCCTTTCTCTCTCCCTAAGAAGCATGGGTACTTCAAAAATGGCGCCGTACGAGTACCGGGTACTTCGTGGGTACAGGTACGACAATGTGTACTTCAAAAAAGTACCGGATATGACAAAAAAGTACCGGGTACTTTTGACTTAAATGAGTACGGTAGTGATACTTCGTTGGTGATTTTATGGGTACGTTTGGGGAACATTGCAATTTTAAAAAAAGTATGAATGAACAAACATATTAGTCTTGGACTCATGTGTAATTCTTATTTCCTTAGACATGAATAGACCACATATGTCATTTTAGCTCTAGATTTACAATCAAACATCATAAGTTAGAAGACATGCTCAAGATTTGCGACCGACAACTGATTCCACCGGTAACTGACATCAGTCCTTAGTCGTTAATTTATCATTCTCTCGCGTTGTTCAATATCTAATGAGAACTGACTGTTTACAAACTTATTTTGTGTTTGAATTTCTACTTAATTTTCATTTTAATCCATATAAAATAAATTCTTATGAGAAGAGAACTACTTTTTTTTTATAAATTAATCATTGCTTTGATCTAGACATGTTGAACTTCATATATGAACTTTTAAATTTTTATTTATGTTTCTTTTTTGTTGTAAAACAAGTTTATATTTATTTTATGGAATGAATCATAGTAAAATAATAAATAAATATATAAGTAATTTGTCGTACCCATGCAGTACCCGTACCTTACTTTTTTAGGTTGCTGACATTTCTCGTACCCATACCAGTATCGTACTCGTATCCATTAGCGGTACCCATGCTTCATAGCTCTCTCCTAATCTTTCAAATCTCTCTCGTAATCTTTTCTCTCAAATCTTCTTCCCTGACATCTGTACATTTATCCTAACAAATTCAAATCTTATAACAATAAATCTGTAAGAAATCATACCAAAAAATTAAATTTGATACAAAAGTTCTAAAAAATATAGAAACTATGATAGATTATGAGAACTGTCCTTTTTATGCGGGATCCCGCACAGAAATTTTGTGCGAACTTTTAATCTCGGTCATTGAATTTAATCCATCGGCCAAGATCAGTACGGGATTTAAGTTTTCGTGACTGATCTTGGCCGCTGGATTAAATCCAACGGCCGAGATTAGAAGTCTGCACAGAATTTCTGTGTAGGATCCCGCATATGAAGTGGACTCAGATTATGAGCTACCAATTATTATGGTAAATTTTTTTTATGAAGTTATTTATGATTAATTAATTTGTTTGATTAATAACCAAAAAATATGAAATTTTATACACATAAGAAATTTTTTTTAAATATAAAAAATATATATACAAAAATGTGTTAAGTTATATAATATTTCAGAGTGAAATTGCAGAAAAAAAATTACCATAAAAGTGACAGAATAAATACCATAATAATTGGAACGCAAGGCGAAAAACTAAATCTACCAACACGAACATAACATAACTCATGTAGTCCTCATTCTACTACCTTCCCAATATCACACGTGTTGGTCCGACTCCTATCAAAAACTTACCACCGCTATTTCATTTAAAACACCAAAAAGATATTAGGGGCACAACAATTCATGGAGAGAGAGGGGAAGGGAAATGGAGAGGGAGAACGAGAGAAACGAATAGAGAGAAGAGGGATAGAAAACTGAGATAAGGAGAGAATTAGTTAAATCTTTTTCTAATCAATTATTGGTCAAATCATATACAATCAATCTAAACCTGATTCAAAATACCATATACATCAATCACCATATACATCAATCTAAACCTGATTCAAAACATAAATGTGACTTTCAACTAGGATTATACTATAAATAACGCTTAATTTAATTGGTCCATTTTTTCAAAGATTCATGCACAAGCTTGCAAACGCTTAGCTAGTCCATTGGAGTGTACACCTACTCACCAAACTATCCAACTCACAACACCCGAAATTGGACAACAAGTGTTCTAAAGTGTACACACTGACACACTTTAGGAGCCAATTCGGAGAGCTCTCAAATACAATTATTTCCAAAGGTGGTTGGAAAAACCAAAATAAGATTGTGTTTTCGTTTATGATGAACTACCAATGATGAACAAAGGACCGCAAAAGAAAAGTTCACTCAACAATTCAAGCCAATGCGGACAAACCGTTTCACAAAATATTAATCTGTTACCACCCAGTTAGCCACAAAATGGATAGTCGTTCGTGACACAAAGACTCGTCGGCACAAATCTGAAGATTATAGCCATTGTTGGTCCATAATTGATTAGCCTGTCAAGCTCCAGGTGCTCGGTATGGACAACTCTTTATGGTGCCAATTATTTTCCGCGCAGCTTTGTAGATCTCAGCCAGTTATCATTGTAGTTCGGCCAACAAAAAAAAGGTTTTCTCTAGTATTTCCCATGTGGACATAGAACAGTGGCCTTTTGTGGCACAAAACAAATGTTGTTGCCAATGGTTTCAATGAAATAAAAATGGACACTTGTAATGCCCCTCGTGCCCTCAAATTTTTCCTTCAATGCCTTGATAATAAGGCCCCTTGTATCTTTGAAAACATTCCTTTGTGCCTATGTGGTCCGATAATTGAGCTCCGAAAAATTACCCAATTCTGGTTCGGAAAAAATGATCGAAATTGGAAAACCACCCGAACACGTCCTCAATAGGCACTCAAATTAGTTGCTCATGATTTGCCTTTCAAAGCATGATATCTAACTCGTCCTAGAGGGAAAATACTTAAAACTGGTGAATTAATGTTTGTATTGCGAATTACGGTTTAGCTCGACTCCAGTCCATATTGACGTGGATACGTAGGCAACACATATAAATGGGTGCAACTGTAAAGTTCTTGAAGCCTAAATGTGGATTAAAATCAAAATGTTTCAAATATAAACTATGTTTGGCTTGATCACAAACCATGGTTGAGTAGGCAGCTTCGATAAATAGTCTAAGTCCGGCACCTGAACTAAATAAAAATAACTCCTTTTACTCTTTGAGACCTTAGTTGCATGAAGCGGGAGCGGGAGCGGAGACAAGTGGAAGATCCTAAGGTTAGGAGTGTCGATAAAAGCGTATATAACTTTTTTAATAAATTTTTTATATTACACATTTTTATATTAAAAATAATAATTCATATACAAATAATCATTAGTTCTTTTATTTTTCAGCAAAGGATATCAAAGTCCTACTTTTGCATCCAAACATATCAACGCATAAAAGTATAAATAACCCCACTATAAGAGTCCACATCACTAAGATGAAAAGTCCATAATATGTTCATACTTTAGCATTCCATAAAAGTCCATTACATGTCCACACATGGCAGTCCAATAATAGCCCAAAAGAATAGCTTTAGTCCAAGAACAACCCAAAAGAATAGCTTTAGTCCAAGAACATTCCAAAAGAATAACTAATCCTATTATACATAACAAACACTAAACCCCAAGATGAAACAGCGTGCAGCATCTGTATTCTGTTCTGTCTCTTGTGCTACAGCATCCTACAACAACCTACAGCAGGCAACCTCCTCATTTTCGATTTATTCGATTTATTCATTCCCAGACTCGAATCGACTAGCCCGACGCTCCCACCTTCTTTAGGATCGCGCTCCTCTCTAGATAGACTCGTGATCTAGTCGCGAATCTCACTTTGGAGCGCAAATCCCCAGATCTCACTTGGGAGCGTGACCAATATGCATGACCCGTGCTACTAAGTTTGAGACTTGGAAATTTTGTGTTTGAAATCAAATGGTGTTCCCTTCAAATAAGGGATGATAAAACGCAAGTAAAAGGACATAGATACACGGATACAAACACCTGACAAACAATTCTCAATAAAGGGAAACACAGACACAGTGGGAGACACGACAACTATTTAAGAGACATATTTTCATTTGTTAGTTTGTTACTAATGCCAATATTGTGCCCCCAAAACTAAAACAATCAATACTAAATACAAAGATATAAACTAACACTGCTTCTACACACTGAATAGATGATCCATTCAAAAGACGAATCACAAGGCAAAAAGGGCGCGTTTGTCATAATTTGCAAGCCTTAAAATAAGTTTTATGTGTTGTGGAGTAACACCACCTCATGTCCCCATACGTGTCTGGAAAGTGTCCCCGGTGTGTCCCCTGCTTAAATTTTCTTATAAATAACAGGTAACGTCACAAGGCGTGTCCCATGCGTATTGTTGCGTGACTCGGGTGTGTGACACGCAGACCGAGACTTCTTATGCTTGTTGTGATTCACAGGAGGGATGTAATCAAGAGAGATTGTATGTCTTGAACGGATCGAAACCGGATAACAAAAACTCATGCTTCACAATTCTCAAACAGAAAGTTGAGAATATGTTTTTTTCTCAAATGTAACGTACTCAATGAATTATTGCTTAAATAATATATTAAAGAATTAATCATCTTTAAATAATGTGACAACTAATCATCACAAACTTGAACTAAATCTTTGGGGTTTACCTTAAAAACAACTATTCAATTCTTTTGTCAAGGAGCAGGGAAGTGAAATGGTTTTAGGGCTTTGAAATTCATATTACACTTTTGTAACCCGTCTTGAGGACTACATAAAAATCATAACAGTGAGTCAAAATCACAACAGGTCCCTAAATGTCTTCTTAACCTAAGAAAAAACCAATGAAACGAAGCAAGACTAGTAAATTATAACAAAAGCAAAAAGAATACTAATAGGCATTGCACATTCATACGTAATCAATGGTAGCCTAATTAGTGTAACTGGTGATCATTATACTTGTTTGAAGGCAATGCACCTGCCATTAATTCTTCACCACCTTTTATCATGCAATAACTTGCAGAGAATAGTAAATAAACATCATACGATGGTTTAATAAAAAAATCCATTACTGATACTCTCAGACACATATTTACAAGAAAGAAAAGACTCAAGAGTAACAGAAGATACCAGGAGGCGGAACTGGGGTGATTGCATTGCACAATGCACAACACACATTTGTAGCTCCTCTGGGATAGAGAAGAATGCTCCTACAGCCGCTGCACACTATCTGGCTCTGCATATCTGTGATGTCAACAAAAAGACACCAAATAAATTAGCTATCAAGAAAGTTGTAATCAAATTTGAATTACAAGTGCTACATCAAAAACACACTAGAATTTACTGAGAAGATTTTTTAAAAAGGGCGGGTATGGTTGTAATTGAAATTGTGATCTAAGTGACGAGAACTATATAAGTTCAAAAAAACTAACTAGAATTACTCCCAACTTACTCCTAATCATTGGGGGTAGAATGGGTCTAGACCTACATTTGCATTTTACACCCAAAGTAAATATCATTATAGTCGAACAAATAAACTCAAGGTCAATAGGCCAAGTTCTAAGCAACCACTAGTTCTGCTGGGACCCAGAGGACCTACTGTGCTCCCAGCACAGTAGGGTGTGCTGTGAGGTGGGATGGGCTCCACGTGGGTCCTACATGAAAATTTTGATTTCGAGGTTTTATTTAAAATATTATTTTAAGTTAATCTGTAAAAAAATCAGCTCAATTGGATAATGTATAAAATTTCCTCAATCATTTGAATTTTCATCCTGTAAAACTGTGAAAACTGTGAATAAAAATTCGAACGATTAAGGAAATCACCTTTTGCAACCTTCATAACACATGAAGCTCCTCAGAGCATCCCAACACTACTAGGTATTTTAATTAGTCAAAAGTATAAGAAGAAAATACACCCTTTATTTTGCGTATTCACTTTCTTACGTATGCATTCCAACACCGCACTCTATCTCTGCAACCCATCCAAACTGACTAGTGAAGAAGCCAACAGGCCTCATATAATAGCCAATATGACTCATATAGAGAGCCTGTTGGAGACTGAGAAAGGCAAAATAGCTAGTGGAGTAAAGAGTGTTGAAAACTGAGAAGGTATATTCTGTGGCTATAATAGCCAACAGACCTTGTATAGAGAGCCTGTGAGAGATGCTCTACTCTCTATTTACACATTTAATGTTAACTTCATGGTTTTCCAATGACCAATGATAAGAGGGACGAGCACCAATTTTTTTCTCTTTCCAACTATACATACAACAGATAAAATTCAGTGAAGTATTATTATCATCTCGTATGGATTGTGAAACCCACAATCGTGGATGGTCGAAGGGTTGTTGTTTCCCTTACTGGTGAGAAAAGAAAAGAAAGTTCAAGAATTTGGTTTCTCATCAAATCTCACCAGTTTTGTGATACATCATTCTCCAACTGTTCCAGCTGGCACAAGCTGTGTGGATGTAATTCAAAGGGTGGTTACGGTAGTTAGTTAATAAAAGGAGGGAAAGAGGCAACAACTTCTTGTAACTAATTTTCTACTGTTGCTGTGACTGATTTTTTTATTTTTAGCAGTAGGAAAAAGCTAGTAGTTAGAATGGGTATAAGATGTCTGGATAGTCAGGAAGGAAGGGTA
>NMUG010000246.1:0-24804 GCA_002855965.1 Monotropa hypopitys
CAGGTGGATGTCGGCCACTCAGGGCCAACCTAATCCGCACAGCGGGCCTTGCTGGGGCACATGCCTGGCTATACCAGACCTGGTCCGACACGTGCCGTACTGGGTAAAATAACCCATGTACTGCGGGATGTCTATCCGTACAGGACTGACCTAATCCGCGCATCACAGGTTACTGATGACTTGGCACTCTACGGGCAAACTGATTTTACCCTACCACAATTGCCCCCTAGCTCTGGCTGCTTCAGCTGCACAGCAGAATTGGGCAGAGCTCTGAATCGTCTAAAACATTGTCGTTCCAATAACCGGATAAGGCCAAACCACAAAAACTGAAGCGGCGCCTCATTTAATGCGCATTTATTGGCTGGGTCCCAGGCACTCTGCGCGAGGCAGAATGTGACCGTTGGGAATGATGGTCGCATGCGTGCCGCCGCTTTGGGAAATATGCGGGCGCGCACTATAAGAGAGACCCTTTGCCAAAATTTGAAAATCACTTCGCCTTTGTCTTCCCTGCGTCTGTTCTGAACCTTGAGCCTTCTGAGTTTTCGACTCTCTTCTCCTTCTGCTTTCCTTTCTTGCATAAGTGCCTTTCTGTTATGGGTTTCTTCAGATCTCTGGTAGATACCCCCGAGGGACTCGAAGCCTTCAGGGCTGAGTACGGGATCCCGGATGATGTTTGGATAGAACTGCCCCTGGATATAACAGGGCGACTGCGGAGAGAGACACCCTCCATGTCCGCCTGATCCACATCGTGGAAGGAGGGGTTCGATTCCCCCTGCACCCCCTCCTCCGCAACTTCTTGTCCTACTTGAATCTGACGCTGATGCAGGTGGCGGCCAACACAGTTAGGGCTGTGATGGGCGTCGCCGCCTTGAACCAAATCATGGGTTCAAGTATGACCATCTTCGAAATTCTTTATAACTACACCATCGGCCATACCACTGGTGCGAATGTCTCCTATTACCTGAAGCGTCGCCTCAACAGGGTCAGTCTGGTCGAGTGGCTCCCGGACTCCGCCAAGGGGGATGACGAGGATTTTCTGATCATGACTGCGAACTAGGAGTTCCCCCCAGGCTCGATCAGGGATTATCCAGTCCCTCGCAGAGACGGGGCTCCTCGTCAGTCTTCTTCCTTTTCTTTTCACTTTCCTTACTGCTTTTCTCTTAATAACTGCTCTTTGACTATTTCCCTTTTGACTTGCCACAGACGCTTACGTCAACCGCAACTCTCTGCGCAACCCCCGCTATAGGCAACGCGAGGTTAAGAAGGCCCTCGACTTTACACATCCGTTTGGGGAGCTGATAGACCGAGCTGTGGACAGGCTTCTGGGATACACCCCGCACTACCGGGGATATCGTGGTGCTCGACATCATGCTATTGATATTCAGGTTTCTCCTCCCGCGTCTGCCATCCCTGCTATTCCCTTGGCTGCTGTTGCCCGAGAAGAGGGAGAGGAAGAGGGAGAGGAAGAGGGAGAAAACAGCGAATCAGAGGAGAGCTCTGATTAGAGTTCTTCCGAAGAGGAGAGCACTGATAGTGACGAAGTCACTGTGATTGACAGATGACCTACTGATCCAACTACTGCAGGTCCGTCTACTCGGGAGCCTCCCACCCTCGTTCCCGATCGACGTGTTCTTCGCGACTGGGAAGAACAAGAGGAACAAGAAGGCGACAGAGGCAACATGTCTGCTTACCCACTGACCGAAATTGCACGGAGGGCCAGGGCTGCTGGGAGGACTCCGACAGGTCGCTCGCTCACTCCACCGCGGGGAGTGAGTCCACCCATCGATGGGGCAACAATTCCAATCGCGACTGCAATGGTGATTCCCTCTCCTTCTCCTCAACCTCAAGTGGTGGTCCCACCAGCAGCTGATCTTCCCCCGCGCACTGCTCCAAAGCATGCGACAGATCCACCGGCGGACCCTGCTTCCAAGAGACTGAGGGGCGTGGGCCCTATTACAGCCGAGCAGCAGGCGGCTGCTACTGGTGCTGATGACAGTCTTGCTGGGATCTGGGAGCCCGTTGTTCGAAAAGATGATGGGACCCCCATCCCAAGAGGGGCCAAGATTTTTTAAGGGGACAGTGCTCGCGGGCTCTGCCGCATACTAATGCTGCCACCCGACATGGCCGAAGAGGAGAGGTATGGCCCGGGGGAGCTGTCACATCGCTCGCTTGTGTACTCGATCAAGGTAACTGCTTTATGATTGCTGCTTTTTGGTCTTTTGTTAACTGTGTCAATTTTCCCATGGCTATCTTCTTACAATTTTTCTTTTGGCAGGCTCTCCAGGCGGCTGCTGAGCTCGACACGCGCATCCTTCCCCTTCAGACAGAGCTGACCAAGGCTCATGACAAGCTGAAGGTTGCCTCCGAGAACAACCTGACTTTAAGGAAGAAACGCGAGGAGGACAAGAAGGACCTGGCTGAGGCCTGAAAGGAGTATGAGGCCTCCAAGGCTGAGGTGGCTCGACTGAAAGGCTTGTTGGGCAAGGCTGAAGCCGATAAGGCAAAAGCTTTGGCTGACGTCCGAGTTGAGCTGGATTCAAAGACAAGGATCTTCGACCTTGCGCGGAAGGGCTTTGAAGCTGAGAAGGAGTCTCTCGACAAGAAGTTGTCAGAGAGAAATGCCGAGCTGGAGAAAGACGACAAGGCGATCCTGGACGGCTATACCGTGGCCTATGAGAAGGGAGTTTCCGTTTTCAAGGCCGATTATGAGTGCTCCTTCGCGGAACAGCTTCCAAAGATCAAGGAGGTATTCTTTGCTGAGATCTGGAATTAGGCCTTGGAAGCATGCGGTACTGCGGCGGACTCTCCACTATGGAAGCAGGATCCACAGGATGCTCCTGGTGTTGCACATCCTCCAGCAGCTACTGATGGGGCCTCTTCTTCTGCGCCAGTTGCACCTCCGGTCACCTCGGCACAAGCTGATCCTTCTGCTGAAGGAGGCCTTCCTGACACACCAGCCGCTGGACTGGTGGAGGAGACGACGGAGAAACAAACTTGACTTTTCTTCTTTCTTTCTTTTGCTCTTTTTCTGTACTGTACTTTCTTCTTTTTCTTGACTTTTCTTGTATGTTTGTACTGAACTTCACTTCTAATCAATACAATGCTATGTTTCTTACTAGGCTTTGACTTGTTGCTTACTCTGTACTGTAAGGCTGCCCTTGTAACTTGCCCATAGGGGTTACCTCATAACTGATCCGCGCTGCGGTTGGGTGTCCTTGGAACTTGGCAGTTCCCTGAAGGATCCTACCCAGCTTAGCATGTCACACTCCGGAAATTTTAATTAATTTCCATGCGTTCTAATAAATCGAAAATCCTAAATCGCGTTTGAGATTTATCGATTTGATCCGTTCTCCAAATCAGAAATCTTTGTTCATGGAAGTCGTAGATAATCTGATTACGATTCCAACGCAACTTGAATCGTCTCAATCGGAGATCTGAAGAAGAAGTTATGACCAAAATACTCTCAGAAGAATCAGCGTTCTAACTCAGTGCTTTTTAACTCTCCGCGACCGGTACTCATTTATCTCCGACCGGTCGCCGCCCCATCCGAGAGTCCGCGACCGGTACACGTTTTCTTCCGACTGGTCGCCACTGTCTAAATTCGTGCGCGAATTTGTATTTTAAGGGCAGTTTGGGAATTTCAAGTGGGGGTCCTATATAAACTTGTTTGGCTCGAATTAGGGCATTATTTGCCCTATTTTTCCAGATTTCTCTCTCTCTCTCTACCTCCCTCTTCTCTCCCTCTCCCTTCTCTCTTGATTATAGGAGCATCCATGGAGATTTGGAGCTCGACTCCTTGGTTATCGTCGACGAGGGTGTCAAGGGCTACGCATTGACGGTATTGGTTCGTTTATACCCGGTAAGTCTTTCTCTCCTCTCACACCCTAGTTCCAAATCGCTCTCTCTCGTTGTTAATTTTGGTTGTATTGCGTAGGTTGCGGCGAGAGCTTCGCGTTGACGGGCTCGGTTCGTGTTGGGTGTTTTCTGGTGATTGCTCCGGCGACCTCTCCGGCGAGTTTTCTGGCGACGCTCCGGTGGGTAACTCTTAACTCCTACATTGCGTGCGTGAGTGTGCATACTTCTATTCCGTGTTTCATTGATTTTCGATCGTCAATTCCTTATGCTAAATCATATTGTTTGTAGTTCAATTCATTGATGTCGAGTGTGTAGTCACGTTGTGGTCATTCGATTGGTTGGTGTCGGGTAGTGTAGGGAAATTGTGTTGATAATTGGAATGAGGTTAACGTAGGAATAAATGCTCGTGTGTTGAGGATTTCCCCTTACAAAGGTATAGACACCACGTGTTCGATGAAATGCCCGAGTGGGCCTTGAGGTGAAATTTGGGTGCGTCTACCATGTAGATTGATAGGGATGAACGCCTAGTAACGTGTTTGATGTACTTGAGTTTTTACGGTATCGTGAGAGAGTGACTTGTGATGAAATGGGGATTTTCCCTTGGTGTCGATTTGTGGTGAATCTCTACCACATTGGGTGTGGTCATAGAAATCCGTTGGGTAAGTATGTGTTGTGGACTCCTTGGGTACAAGCGTCGTTGTAGTGTGATTGGCACGTAATCCCTTGGTGTATGACGATGAGAAATTGGAAGGTGTGTTGGGCCTTACCTTGAGGGGAATATGGAATTGGGAAAATGAATGGTTTGACTTACAACACAAAGTACCCAATGAATGCAATGAACTTCCAATACGAGGGATGGATCTTCCGAGGACCACCCTTAGGGAATCTCTAATCATTCACCAAAATTCACTAATGAAACAAGGAAGTGCAATGTGTGGTTTGACTTGGATGGTTCATGCCCAAGTCCGTTTGTGGTGTTAAGTGGGAGATACGCGTTCCCTTGAAGTCGCGGAATAACTAGATATCATTGACGGGTGACGATCTAGGAAAAGATCCTTTGGCCATAGGTGGGAGGTACGAGTTCCCAAGAAGTCTCGGAATATACTGGATGCGCTGGCAGGCAGGATCCTAGAACAAATCTTAACACACGTGGTTTACTCGCTCTTGTCTAGGGGATATTGGAGACTCGCTTGTTTAGGAGTCATCCGGGAATGAATATTGGAATAAAACGATAACCTTGTGATGGTAATGCGGTTGTGTCCCTTGGGTGAGCCAAGATGGGAAAATGATGAAATGGGTAATCCAATATTCAATATCAACTACAATCATGTGAATCCTAAACGTTACCAAAGAATGTGGGAATGATGGATATAATGAGAGGACTTGACGTTGGGTTCCTTGTGAGTGATTGTAGGTGTAGGTCGTGTCTTGACCGCGGTTTGGGTTGAGGGTATGTGTGATCGAGTATCGAGGTTTGCGCGTCCCTTAGTAGAGTTCCATTGTTATAGTGTTTACGTTGGAGACGTAGGTTGGTTTGGGTGACACTCTACTGGTTGACCTTGGAGATACTCTTAGTCTCACATTACTTGGGTGTGTGCGTGTGTTGTGCCTTCTCCTTGACTCTACTACCTTTGCTTGTGGCACATAGGGTCGCATGTGCTCGTGCATGCTTTGTAGTCGTTAGTTGTTGCCGCACTGAGCCGTGGTTTGCTCAGACCCTCCCTTCTCTCTCTTTTCCAGGCTTGTTCTGCAGGGTTTCTCTTATAGGGGTGACTTGGAGCTTGTACTTGCAGCTGGTTCCTTTGGAGCTGCGGCCTTGACTCTCCTTGTGCATTTGCACTTCCTTTCTGTTTTCAGGTTGTTATCCTGTTGTAGTTGTACCTTTTCTTTACAGTTTGTAGTGAGCAACTCAGTTGTACTTCTCTCTTGTACTCTTCAGTTTTATATATTGTATCAAGATGAATGTAATGAGAACTTCAACTGCAATGCTGCTGTTTGGTAACTATTAACTCCCCACTGTTGTGTTTATTGTATTTAAAAAAAAATATTGGAAATGTTTTACTTAAAAACATGGGGTGTTACAGTTGGTATCAGAGCTTTCGGTTTGAATACCTTTGGACCGTGGGGAGACACCTGATCTCCATGGGTTCCTAGGTTCATTACGATTGATACAATCATCCTCGTGTGCTTTGGAGCACAGTCTACCTTGAGATTGCTTCCTTAGAGTCGCTTGTGCCGTTTCGACTCCTTCTTGGATGGTTGAGTTTCCTTAGGTTGTTGGGAGATGAGTGTTATCTCTCCCCGTAAAGCTAGAGATGTGTTGGCGGTTATGTGCTTGAGTGTCTAGCTTACTTGAGATTTGTGGTGTTGCTCCGTTGTTTAGTTGAGTTGTGGATTCCCTGTGGCTTTATAGCGGAAATTGTGACTTGTGGTGCGATATTAGATCTTGAGATTTGTTGGTTTTCTCGTTTTGAGGTACAATTTCTTAGTTGTCTTGTGATTTCATAAGTCCCGTTGAGCTTTGGGATTCCCTCTTTATGGTTGTGTAATAAAAATCTTGACTTTGGGAAGAATAAGGTTTTTGAGGTTTGTTGGTTTTCCCGTTTTGGGGCATACGTTTGATGTCGCTGTGTGATTGTGCGAATTGTTAAGACTTCCGTTTGTGCATCTTTGAGTAAAATGAGGATTGTTCTTCCTATTCCTCTTGCGGTTTGGCTTTGTGTTTCCAAATTCTCGCGTGATTTGATGTTAGGAATCATTTGGATCTTTTGCCTCTTCGGAAAATCTACACGTTTTATGAGTTGTATTTATTCTTTTCTATCACAATGCGGATATTCTCTTGTAGTGATGTTGATTGTTCTTTGTGCCAGTGTTTCGATGGCTCCTAGACGTGCAGTAAATCGGAATCGTCGTGGTATCCCTACTCCTGGAGTTGTTCTTGAAGATGGAGTTCAGTTTCAGTTCGATCAATTAGTCGAGAGATTGGCAGCAGCCATTATTGCGTGTGGCCGCGAGTCGGGTTTGTTGTTGGGTAACGAGAGAAATCGGTCTTCGCAGATGGTTAGAGACTTCCTTCGCTTTAACCCTCCTCAATTCGATGGTTCCGGAGATCCATTGAAGGCGAATCATTGGCTTGTTGAGATTCGCAAAGTCCTAGATGCGTTAGAAGTTACTGAAGATTCCGTTCGAGTGTCCTTGGCAACTTTTCAACTGGTCGGTGAAGCTGGTGTGTGGTGGGAATCACTGATGCAAAGTGATGGAGTACCGAGTTCCTCTTCTTCAAAAGGTTTGTCTTAAGTTCAGTTTGAAGCTGTGTTCGATGCACAGTATTTTCCTGCTTCGTGTCGTAAGGCAATGGGCCTACAGTTTGAGCGATTGATGCAAGGTGACATGATGGTCACTCAGTATGCCTCTAAGTTCCATTCCTTGTCACGTTTTGCTTTGGAGTTGGTCCGATCAGAAAGTCATAAGTGTAGGAGATTCGAAAGAGGTTTGCATTCCTCGATCCAGCCGTTTGTTGTGGGCCATCATATTCAGAGCTATGCGTCTTTGCTAGAGAGTGCCAGGACAGTGGAGTTGTGCCTTAGTCAAATGAAGACGACTTCTAGAGTTGAGTCTCCTCCTCGTGTCGCTTACAAGAGTTCATATTCATCCGGGAATTTCAGTAAGAAGCGGTGTCATGACCAAGTGGAGTCATCGTGCAATCGTCAAAGTGGTAGCTCGTCTTCCTTATTGCGTAAACCGGGAGTTGCTTCTGTCTCCCACATTGTGTGCCATAAGTGTCGTCAGCCGGGTCACTTCCGTTCGCAGTGTGTCGTAGCGGTTCCTCCTTCGAAATCTTGTTTCGTGTGCGGTGAAGTTGGTCATGTGGCAAGAGTTTGCCCCAAGCAATGAAGAATCAAAGTTAAGGAAGTTGGCGGCGTTCTTTGTTTGTTCCTCGGTAGAGTTTCACTTCCATGTTGGACTTGTGAAAGCCCATGTTCTTGTTGTATTGTTAAAGACTTCACCTTTGATTTGTAATATCTCTTATGTATCATTTTCTTGGAAGTTGTATTGAAAACGATGTTGAACTTTAATCTTGGGTTGTACCTTGTTTAAAATCTTGGGATTTCCTTGTGATCACTTTTGGAGTTTCTTTTGCCAAGTTTCTAGTTTGCAATCGAAGTTGCAAAATGTCATGATAGTGTTGATTGATGGTTTCTAGTGAGATTTGTTCTTTTGGTTGAATATAAATTGACCTATGTTGGATAACCATGTTATGTTGAGTCAGTTAAAGCCTCTCACTTGAGATTTAAAAACAATCATTGGAAACTATATTTTTTGTGGTGGCAAAAAAATATATGTAGAGAGAGTTGTTGTAAGATCGTTCTTGGATTGTTCCGTAATCTTGACCTCTTTGTTGAAAGTCCCTACTCTAGTTGTTATAATATCATTTGGGACTTGTTGTTGTTGTCGTGTTGTTGTTGCTCTTACTCCGTTGTTGAGTTATGTGTTCTTTGAGACACCTTGCTTAAGTCTCAAAATTTCCTTCATTGTGAGATATTTCCTTGTTGGGTATCGTTGAATCGTGGTAAGAAGCTAACTTCTTTTCTTGTTGTTACGTCTACCTACTGCTCTCGTACCAAAGTGTTTTTGTTCGTTTGCGAAATTAGGAACGCGTGGGGAAATGGGTACGATTGCATATTGAATTTTAGACTTGGTGTGAGTTTGTGCTAAGTCATGTTGTTTGGACTTAACACTTGCATAATTGGTGTGGTGTGTGTGAGTTTTTCTTTGATTGTGTGATGTATGTTTGACATGTGTGTGTCAAATTGAGAAACGCTACCGGCCGGGGCATCTCAGGATGATCACTAATGTCATACTGTCACCGCACCAGGATGTGTAAATTTTCTTTGGGTGTTTAGATATTTCAATGCATACGGTCTTCGGATTGGTTGCGAACAACTTAGGATTGCGGCTCGTCGTGTCGGCGTATCCCATGCGTGTTGGAAAGAACGGAGTACTCTTGGTTTGTTGATGCATCTTCGTGGTGCTGATATCGTTGATCGATGGTCTTGGCGATTGGCCTTTATGTGTTCGTGGTGAAAACGTGGTGGAGTTCGCGTGCAACTCTCGTTGGAGTTGTCCTCTCATAGACTTTTGGTCCTTAAGCGCAGTTTCTCGTATATCTTTTAGAGGTTGCTGGTTGTATTGAGAAGGTTTTGATGCTTAAATCGTGTGTCGTGTGCGGCTCCTTGTCATGGAGTGGTTTTGGTCGCAGCGAAAGCGTGGCGGAGCGCGACTCTTCATTGGGTTCTTTTGGATCGTTGCGTCGTTAAGTTAACTCCTTACTCCGGCAAATTTCGAGGACGAAATTTTTGTAAGGAGGGTAGTTTGTCACACTCCAGAAATTTTAATTAATTTCCATGCGTTCTAATAAATCGAAAATCCTAAATCGCGTTTGAGATTTATCGATTTGATCCGTTCTCCAAATCAGAAATATTTGTCATGGAAGTCGTAGATAATCTAATTACGATTCCAACTCAACTTGAATCGTCTCAATCGGAGATCGGACGAAGAAGTTATGACCAAAATACTCTCAGAAGAATCAACGTTCCAACTCAGTGCTTTTTAACTCTCCGCGACCGGTACTCATTTATCGCCGACCGGTCGCCGACCCATCCGAGAGTCCGCGACCGGTACACATTTTCTTCCGACCGGTCGCCGCTATATAAATTCGTGCGCGAATTTGTATTTTAAGGGCAGTTTGGGAATTTCAAGTGGGGGTCCTATATAAACTTGTTTGGCTCGAATTAGGGCATTATTTGCCCTATTTTTTCAGATTTCTCTCTCTCTCTACCTCCCTCTTCTCTCCCTCTCCCTTCTCTCTTGATTATAGGAGCATCCATGGAGATTTGGAGCTCGGCTCCTTGGTTATCGTCGACGAGGGTGTCAAGGGCTACGCATTGATGGTATTGGTTCGTTTATACCCGGTAAGTCTTTCTCTCCTCTTACACCCTAGTTCCAAATCGCTCTCTCTCGTTGTTAATGTTGGTTGTATTGCGTAGGTTGCGGCGAGAGCTTCGCGTTGACGGGCTCGGTTCGTGTTGGGTGTTTTCCGGCGATTGCTCCGGCGACCTCTCCAGCGAGTTTTCCGGCGACGCTCCGGTGGGTAACTCTTAACTCCTACATTGCATGCGTGAGTGTGCGTACTTATATTCCGTGTTTCATTGATTATCGATCGTCAATTCCTTATGCTAAATCATATTGTTTGTAGTTCAATTCATTGATGTCGAGCGTGTAGTCACGTTGTGGTCATTCGATTGGTTGGTGTCGGGTAGTGTAGGGAAATTGTGTTGATAATTCTAATGAGGTTAACGTAGGAACAAATGCTCGTGTGTTGAGGATTTCCCCTTCGAAAGGTATAGACGCCACGTGTTCGATGAAATTCCCGAGTGGGCCTTGAGGTGAAATTTGGGTGCGTCTACCATGTAGATTGATAGGGATGAACGCCTAGTAACGTGTTTGATGTACTTGAGTTTTTACGGTATCGTGAGAGAGTGACTTGTGATGAAATGGGGATTTTCCCTTGGTGTCGATTTGCGGTGAATCTCTACCACATTGGGTGTGGTCATGGAAATCCGCTGGGTAAGTGTGTGTTGTGGACTCCTCGGGTACAAGCGTCGTTGTAGTGTGATTGGCACGTAATCCCTTGGTGTATGACGATGAGAAATTGGAAGGTGTGTTGGGCCTTACCTTGAGGGGAATATGGAATTGGGAAAATGAATGGTTTGACTTACAACACAAAGTACCCAATGAATGCAATGAACTTCCAATACGAGGGATGGATCCTACGAGGACCACCCTTAGGGAATCTCTAATCATTCACCAAAATTCACTAATGAAACAAGGAAGTGCAATGTGTGGTTTGACTTGGATGGTTCATGCCCAAGTCCGTTTGTGGTGTTAAGTGGGAGATACGCGTTCCCTTGAAGTCGCGGAATAACTAGATATCATTGACGGGTGACGATCTAGGAAAAGATCCTTTGGCCATAGGTGGGAGATACGAGTTCCCAAGAAGTCTCGGAATATACTGGATGCGCTGGAAGGCGGGATCCTGGAACAAATCTTAACACACGTGGTTTACTCTCCCTTGTCTATGGGAGATTGGAGACTCGCTTGTTTAGGAGTCGTCCGGGAATGAATATTGGAATAAAACGATAACCTTGTGATGGTAATGCGGTTGTGTCCCTTGGGTGAGCCAAGGTGGGAAAATGATGAAATGGGTAATCCAATATTCAATATCAACTACAATCATGTGAATCATAAACGTTACCAAAGAATGTGGGAATGATGGATATAATGAGAGGACTTGACATTGGGTTCCTTGTGAGTGATTGTAGGTGTAGGTCGTGTCTTGACTATGGTTTGGGTTGAGGGTATGTGTGATCGAGTATCGAGGTTTGCGCGTCCCTTAGTAGAGTTCCATTGTGATAGTGTTTATGTTGGAGACGTAGGTTGGTTTGGGTGACACTCTACTGGTTGACCTTGGAGATACTCTTAGTCTCACATTACTTGGGTGTGTGTGTGTGTTGTACATTCTCCTTGACTCTACTACCTTTGCTTGTGGCACATAGGGTCGCATGCGCTCGTGCATGCTTTGTAGTCGTTAGTTGTTGCCGCACTGAGTCGTGGTTTGCTCAGACCCTCCCTTCTCTCTCTTTTCCAGGCTTGTTCTGCAGGGTTTCTCTTACAGGGGTGACTTGGAGCTTGTACTTGCAGCTGGTTTCTTTGGAGCTGCGGCCTTGGCTCTCCTTGTGCAGTTGCACTTCTTTTCTGTTTTCATGTTGTTATCCTGTTGTAGTTGTACCTTTTCTTTACAGTTTGTAGTGAGCAGCTCAGTTGTACTTCTCTCTTGTACTCTTCAGTTTTATATATTATATCAAGATGAATGTAATGAGAACTTCAACTGCAATGCTTCTGTTTGGTAACTATTAACTCCCCACTGTTGTGTTTATTGTATTTAAAAATATATATATTGGAAATGTTTTACTTAAAAACATGGGGTGTTACATAGTAGTACGTGGAAGACTTGGTCTTGGGACAACTATCCCAGGCATTCTCTGCTCGGGACCATTGCCCTTTGCTTGTTTTGAGACCAGCTCCTTGGGATTTTGATCTCCTATAAGGTTCTGATCTTGGGACAACTATCCCAAGCATTCTCTGCTCGGGACCATTGCTCTGTACTTGTTTTTGAAATCAGTTCCTTGGAACTTTGGTCTCCTATAAGGATCTGATCCCGGGACAACTATCCCAAGCATTCTCTGCTCGGGACCATTGCCCTGCACTTATTTTGAGATCAGTTCCTTGGAACTTTGGTCCCCTATAAGGATCTAATCCCAAGACAACTATCCCAAGCATTCTCTGCTCGGGACCATTGCTTTGTACTTGTTTTTGAAATCAGTTCCTTGGAACTTTGGTCCCCTATAAGGATCTGATCCCGGGACAACTATTCCAAGAATTCTCTGTTCGGGACAATTGCCCTCTAGTAAGGAAGTAGAGGCCTGCTGAGCGTCTGCTTTCTTACTCCCAATGAGCTGCTGAACACTAACTGTGGTCAAATTCTGCCTTTTATTGAACATAAACTGCCTTGATACAAAGTGCTAGGGGTACAAGTGTTTACTGAAAGAAATTTCTGAGGTTCGAGACATTCCAGGTGCGCGGGATCTTGACACCATCTAGATCTGTCAGCCTGTATGCCCCCAAACCTGCCTTGCCGATCACCTTGTAGGGCCCCTCCCAGTTTGGCCCAAGTTTTCCATCTGCAGGGTCCTTGGTGTTGCCAAGGACTTTCCTCAGTACCAAGTCTCCAACTCCAAATTCTCTGGGGTGAACCTTTCTGTTGTGGAACTTGGCCAACTGTTCTTGGTAAGAGGCTAGTTTGACCAAATCTCGTTCCCTCTTTTCTTCAGCTAAGTCTAGCTGTACGGCAAGGGCGTTGTCATTGCCCCCTTGTTCCACTAAAGCTGTGCGGATGGTTGGGATGCCCACCTCCAAAGGGATGACTGCCTCTGTACCATAAGCCAGAGAGAAAGGAGTTTCACCTGTAGATCTTCTGGGTGTTGTTCGGTAGGCCCAGAGTACTAGCGGTAGCTCGTCAACCCATCTGCCCTTGGCCTTGTCCAACCTCTTCTTGATGCCATCCAAAATGGTCTTGTTTGATGCCTCGGCCTGGCCGTTGCATTGCGGATAGCTGACTGAGGCGTAGAAGTTTCTGATCTTGTAGGTTGAACAGAAGGACTTGAACTTATCTTGGAACTGGGTGCCATTGTCTGACATAATGGCATATGGGATTCCGAATCTGGTGATGATGTTCCTCCAGACGAACTGCTCTGTGTTGCGCTCAGTGATCTTGGCAAGTGGTTCTGCCTCGATCCACTTGGTGAAGTAATCTGTCGCCACCAGCAGGTACTTCTTCATGCCCTTGGCTTGTGGCATGGGCCCCACGATATCGATGCCCCACTGAGCGAAGGGCCAAGGACTCGTGAGTGGTGCTAGGTCTGCTGACGGCGTGTGAATGATTGGCGAGAATTTCTGGCACTTCTCGCAATTTCTGACATAGACTTTGGCGTCTTCTTGCATATAAGGCCACCAGTATCCTTGGGAGATGGCCTTGTGGGCTATGGAATGCCCACCAGTGTGGCTGACGCACACCCCCTCGTGGATTTCGAATAGAAATCGTTGAACAAGGTCGGGGTGGACACAATGCAAGTATGGCCCTGTGAATGATTTTCTCTATAGGATCTGGTCTGGCGAGAGCCAGTACTTGGTTGACTTGATTCTGATCTTGTGAGCTTCCTTCTTGTCTACAGGGAGCTCATCCCGCGCTAGGTAAGCGACGATTGCATCCATCCAGCTCGGGCCTGTATCCAAATCGAAAGTCTCATCTGAGTCTGTCGTTTGGATGCTCGGCTGGGACAGAGAATCGACACTCACCGTGCGGCGGAGCTCGGAGGGTACGGAGGAGGCCAGGCAGGCCAGGGCGTCTGCGTAGCTGTTCTATCTGGAGCTGATCTGGACCATCTCAGTTTTCTTGAACTGCTGGAGAAGTTTTTTGGCTATGGATGCGTATGAAGCCATCCTGTCATCTTTGGTGGCATATTCTCCTGAGAGTTGGTTGACCACGAGCTGGCTGTCGTAATAAATGAGTAGATCTTCTGCTCCGCACCTCCTTGCACTTTTCAAGCCTGCGAGCAGTGCTTCATACTCCGCCTCATTGTTGGAGGCTTTGAAAGATAGCCGAACAGACTGTTCCAGGGCTAGTCCTTCTGGGGAGAACAAGACAATGCCCATCCCTGATCCTTTGTTGCATACTGATCCGTCAACGAAGAGCTTCCACTGCGCCTTCGTGCGCGGCTCATCAACATCTGGCAGCGCGGGATGAACGGGAGTTGCCTGTTCTTCTGTTGTCCGCAGCGGGGGTGTCAGAGCGGGCTCATATGAGAACTCTGCAACGAAATCTGCGAGGATCTGACCCTTGACCGCTGTGCGGGGGACATACTTGATATCGTACTCTCCCAACTCGACTGACCAAGCCGCTACCCTTCCCGACAGATCTGCCTTTCTCAGAACAGATCCGATTGGGTTGACGGTTGGTACTTCAATGGTGTGAGCTAGGAAGTAATGCTGCAGCTTCCTTAAAGTCATTACTAGGGCTAGGATCAGCTTCTCTAAGGGGAGGTACCTGGTTTCTGCATCCAGTAGAGTTTTGTTGACGTAGTATACCGGTTTTTGCTGTCCTTCGTCTTGTTTGATAAGCACTGCGCTGACCGCGTGCTCTGACACTACTAGATAAGCGATCAACACATCTCCTGGATCTGGTATGGCAATCAGTGGTGGTGCGGCTAAGTACTTATTCAATTGCTGGAAGGCTTCTTCGCAGTCTGCTCCCCAAGTGTAATCCGTCCTTTTCCTTAAAAGCTGGAAAAAGGGTCTACACTTGTCTGATGAACGACTGATGAAACGGTTGAGCGCGGCAACCATCCCAGTCAGACGTTGCACCTCCTTGGTCCTTCTCGGACTTTGGAGGTTTTGCAATGCAACTATCTGATCGGGGTTTGCCTCTATGCCCCTCCGCGTCACCAGATGTCCCAAAAACTTCCCAGAACTTACCCCGAAGGCACACTTGGAGGCATTTAGCTTCATCTTGTAGTCTCGGAGTATCTGGAATGTGCGGCGGAGGTCGTCCAGGTGAGAGTCTGCTTCTTTTGACTTCACCACCATATCGTCGATGTATACCTCCATGCTCTTTCCCAGCAGCTCTTTGAACATTAGGGTAGCCATCCTCTGGTACGTTGCTCCGGCATTACACAACCCAAAGGGCATTACCTTGTAACAGTAAAGGCCTAGTGGGGTGATGAAAGATGTCTTCTCTTGGTCGGGCTCATACATAGCGATCTGATGGTAGCCTCGGTATGCATCCAGAAAGCTCATTCGCTTGTATCCCGCCGTGGAATCCACCAGTTGGTCAATCTTGGGCATGGGGAAGCTGTCTTGGGGCAAGCCTTGTTCAGGCTTGTGAAATCAATGCAGACTCTCCAGATTCCATTCTTCTTCTTGACTACGACTGTGTTGGAGAGCCACTCTGGATAGTAGACCTCCTTGATGGCATCTGCCTGGACAAGACGGTTGACCTCCTCCATGACTGCTTCCGAGTGCTGAGCGGCTGAGCGTCTCCTTTTTTGCATTACTGGCTTGCGGCAAGGATCAATGTTTAACCGGTGACATATTATGCTCGGATGTACCCTGGGCATCTCCTCTGGGGTCCAAGAAAATACGTCGATGTGTTCTCTCAACACATGGACAAATTCGGAGGCATCTACCTCAGGGAGTTCTTACCCGATTAAAAAGTACCTTTCCTCATCTGTCTCGTGAGTGGGAACCTTTCTCAGGTTCTCGACCACACGGGTGGAGGGATCCACACCTACATCCTCCAAGACAGGTTGGTCGGGGACTTCAATTGACTTCACCTGCTCGGCATTGGGACTAGACTTGATGGAAGCCATGAAGCAGTTTCTGGCTGACTTCTGGTTTCCTCTGATGCTTTCAATTCCCTTAGGCCCAGGGAACTTGATGATCTGATGGTAGGTGGAGGGGATGGCCCCCATTCTGTACATCCAAGTACGCCCAATGATGGCATTGTAAGCTGAAGGCACGTCAACTACCAGAAATTTTGTGTCGAGGGTCACCTTCCCTGCTCGGACTGGGAGGGTGATGACTCCCAACGGCCATATTGGCTTTGCACTGAAGCCGATGAGCGGAGTCCTGGTTGACTTGAGATCGGCCTGGGTGAACCCCATTCTGTTGAAAGCTTGAAAGTACAAGATGTCGGTGGAGCTGCCCTCATCCACCAAAATCCTCTCGGTGTCGTACCTGTTGATCCTGAGGGTGATCACCAAGGCATCGTTGTGCGGGAAGACTACCCCGTCCAAATCCTCCTCTGAGAATGAGATCTGGACAGGTTTCCCGCACTGCTCCCTCTGGCACTTCTGCCCGAGCTACAGTACATGGTGCTGGTGGCCTTCTTTTCTTTTCTGAGTGCGGGACTCAGCTTTGGAGCTCGGCTCTATTTCTCCGTGAATCATCATGATGGTACCGAGTGGGGGGAGGTCCTTATCTGAAGAGTTGTCGCACATATCCACCCGTCTAGTCCTAGCATCCTGTCGGGGTGTTTGCTCGATATACTGCTTCAGATGACCTGCGCCCACCAGGTCCTCCAAGAATTGCTTGTAGATCTGGCACTGCTCGGTCATATGACCGTACTCTCTGTGGTAGCTGCACCTGAGTCCCGTTGCCTCCAGCTCTGCTTGGTTTCCTCCTTGCTTGGCCGGCCATCTCCAGAAAGGTTCATCCTTCAGAGGGTGGACCATTCTGTAGATGGAGGTGTTGAACTTTGTTCTGATTGATTTGTAGGCCTCGGGGCCTGGTCGGGGCATCCTGTGACCTGCCTACAGGGTGGTCTCAGGATCTTCCGCCTTCTCGGGGTGAGATTGTCGGGACGCCTTCCTTTTTCTGCTCCTCTTCCTGCCAGCAGAATCCACCACATTGGTTCGGTGAGATCTATTGGCATGGCGGCCTGCCTCCGCAAGGCCCTCTTCTTCGAGCTTGGCATGCTCCTTCACCCGATCCATCAGCTCGGGGAAGGTCTCCACTGGAGTCAGAGTCAGGGATTCCCTTAGCTTCTCGCCATAGGACAGCCCCAATTTGAACATTGAAACTGCCTGTTTCTCGGTGCAGTCCTCAACCTCATTGTAGATATCCACATACCTACCGGCATACGCCCTGAGGGACTCATCTGATCATTTTCTCAACGAGGTCAGAGAATCAAAGTGCTTGGGCGCTGCTCGGTTGGTCATGAACCTTCCAACAAAGGTCTCGGCCAACTGCTCCTAGCTGTAGATCGATCGCGGTGCTAACTTGTGATACCAGTTGAGCGCTGGTCGGCCCAAACTGGATGCAAACATTCTGCAGTACAGGCTCTCGTCCCCTTCGTGCAAGATGAGGGACTGCTGGAAATCCTTCAGATGAGCTACGGGGTCGGTCCTCCCGTCGTACTTCTGGAAACTTGGGAGACCGAAACCCCTGGGGATCTGGTAGCTGGTGATTTCCCAGAAGAGAGGGGTGGAAGTGATCTGCTGGACGGCTCTCTTGGCAGTCTCCTGGGCCATTCCCCAGTCTTTGAGATGCTCGTCTAACCACATTCTCATGTCCCCGAAGTTAGACGGCGCAGAGTTGACTGGGGCAGGATTCTGCTGTCTGCCACGCCCGCCTTGTGCGGGAGCCCTAGGAGGGAGCTAATCCCTCAAGTCCCGCACACAGGGAGCTGATACTTACTGGTGCGAGTCACCTACGTGATTGTGGGTTCTACTCTGGTGCTCACTGTGCTGAGGGGGATCCTGAGCAACCCTACGCCGATCACGGTGACGGGTTGGGTTCCTTCCCTCTCTGTTTGTCTGCTGTTGGGTCCTCCCCGTCCTCTCTGGTGCTGCAAGCTGATTTCCAGGAGGGCGATGGGGATATCGTCTGGTCTGGCTCGTCTGGGGCCTTGAGTGTTGGCGTTGGGAACCAACCTGCTTCTTCTTCTGCGTCTCTTCAGGCTGCTTGGACAGCCTTGCTACCTGCAGCTCCAAGCGCTGAATAGCTTGGTTCTGCGTCCTGATGATCTCGGCTAGGTCCTCGTTTCTGATCGACTTGGACCTGGTTGGTGACAGAGTGTACTCGGAGCAAGACCTGCTGTCACCCTCCTGGGAGTGTTCAGTCTCCCTGTCGTTGCAGCGCGTGTCCTCTGAAGCATCATCCCGGAGCCTCAGTGGGTTCCTTGTGCCTCCGGTGGGGATTTTAGAGGTTCCCACCAGGCTAGGAACGCCTCCACGAGTATCATCCAAGAGACGCGATTGTCTGTGAACTGGCTTTCTAGGCGCCGGAGGAGGGTCTGAATGAGTGGTCTCCGGGTGCTTGTCCTTCCCAACAGTGCTGGGGGTTTCCTTTCCGTGGTTTGTCATCTCTTCTCAGCTGGTTTTGAACTTCAGACTCGCTTTTCTTACTTTTGTGGATGGATTTCCCACAGACGGTGCCAATTGTGCGGGGGTAAAATGTGCTGGTACTGCCCTCGCCGGTAAATGGTTGTTTTGCTGGTTATCTGGATCCTTATGCTAATACTCTCCTGCTGTACCTGTTCCTGCGCTCAAAAAAAAAAGTTAGAGGACCCCCCGCCTCTAGCGACCGGAAGGCTCTCCGATGACTAAGTTAGTCCTGATCGAAGATTCAACTGTAGACTCTAAGCACAAGAGGGTGAGAGAGCAAAATAACATGTACCGTTCTCTAGTGTTGAACTCTTGTTTATATACTCAGCCTTCCGGGTTCCCAGCTTCTCCTTGGAAACGAGGTCTTCTTCAGACCGTTGCTTATTCTTCTTGGGCAGAGCGCTGGTCTGCCACGTTCCTGGCCAGACTGCAGGTCTGCACACCTTTTTACTGTCCTTGGGTACTGGACTTTGTCGGGGGAGAGAAAGTCTGACACGCGTGCTGTCGCACTTTCTTCTGGGTGACTGACACGTGGACAGTTGTCTATCACCCCTTTCGTACTATTTTTACTGGATCCCGCGCAGGTGGATGTCGGGCACTCAGGGCCAACCTAATCCGCACAGCGGGCCTTGCTGGGGCACGTGCCTGGCTATACCAGACCTGGTCCGACATGTGCCATACTGGGTAAAATAACCACCGTACTGTGGGATGTATATCCGTACAGGATTGACCTAATCCGCGCAGCACAGGTTGTTGATGACTTGACACTCTGCGGGCAAACTGATTTTACCCTACCACACCTCCTCATAACATAATTAAAATTTTCAAACTACCAAGAACTTACCCCCTATTTCTTTTCACACTCTGCAACTGATTGACTTCCTACTCTTGAATTATTTCCAACTGCAACTTTTACTTCAGCCAATTGAACTCGTGAGCAACGAGTAGATGGGTTTTAGGATTTTATGGGATTGGGGGATCTTTTAGTGGTTTTGCGGTGGAGAGATGTAGTATGTTGGTGATGAGAGGGGTTGAGGGAGAGGAGGAAGAGGACATGTGCAAGAGAGAGAGAGAGAGAGAGAGAGAGAGAGAGAGAGATGAGAGAGAAGAGATAGTGAGGTGAGATCGCAATGGGGGGAAATCGCCAAGGGGAGCCGGTTTCAGAATAGGAATTTGGAAATGATTTGCCTTGTGGATTGACACCTTGGGTAAGTTTTCTCCTATCTCTATCAACTATTTTATAATATTTGAAAATCTGGACCGTTACAGTATTATCCGGCTTATTCCAATTTCTTCCCATGATCAAAATGCGGATATTTGTACTAAAACACATCTTTCAAGATGATTTGTTGATTTGGTTACCAAACTCAAGTTGGTCTCGACTCTACCACCTTGAGTTTGATGGGGGGCTATTAGAATAATTTCCCTTTTGTATATTGCCTATTATTAATCTTTCATTTTCCTTTGTTTCTCAATTTGTATATTTCTTATTTTTCTTCTTTCCATTTTCTATTGTTTCTGTTTTCTATTGTTTCCTCATTGTATAATTTCCTTTTGCATAGTTTTTTTAATGTAAATATTCCTCTTGTATATAAGTGGATCTAGATATATTATAAAGATCATCAATTAGAATACAATTATATTTTACACTTTGTATTTCTCTTTCTATTATTTTGTTATTTCTCTCTCTATACTTTTAGTTTTTTATCTACAAACACATACATGTCAAACCATACACTAGGACATAAAAGAACCAATTTATTTGCATTCAAAGTTTTTGCAACATGGAATAACATAGTAAGCAATCAATACACAAGGACTAATATAAGTATTCGCCCATAGACCCAAATGAGTAAATAGAAAACACCACACGATAATTACTCAAACCACCCTTATTCCCTTAACAAGTTGATTCATGGTTTCAGAGAGAAAAAAGACTTTTTCATGAAGACGCTCTCCTTCATCTATCAACAACATTTGAAGGTGCTCTTATCTTAAGTTTTGCCCTTCTAATATAATCACTAACCCTATCATTAAAACTATCCCGCCTCGACAAACTCTTTCCTCCACTACCACCGCCACCACCATTACCACTACCACCACCGATGCCGGACATAGTTCTGATCTCAGCTTTCGCGCCATCAATATAACTAGAAAACTTATCACTACCATTTCCATTTTCATCTTTGAATTGTACTCCCTTACCTTTCACCAAGTCTTGTTGCCCCTTCTCCTGGCCAGACCCGACAATCGCCTTCCTCGGTGGGGTTGTACCCACCATGGGCTTGGCTTTCTCCGGTTCTTTAAGGCGAGTCAATGCATTTTCATTACTAGCTGCAACTCCGGTTTTCACTGGTTGATTTGGTGAAGAAAGTTTCACCACTTGCCCGTTCTTTATAACTGAAGTATCCGCTTTTAATTTTGATGGAGATGGAGAATGGGGAGTGTTGAAAATGACCGGAACCTCTGTAGAAATAGCTTCATTTGTCGCTTTTTTCTGATCAACTGGGGAAGAGTTAGTAACTTTAAAACTCAACGGTCTATTTGAACCACGCCGAATTGCCCTGAAAATCTTTTCGCATGCATTAGAGTTTGTGCTGGTCTGGTTTACAGCCATTGATGATTAGGGATGAAATTGGAAGGAAGTATTTGATTATCTGGAGATTTTGGGATAAGATGCTTTGCATAGAGAATGACTGAGAAAGAGGGACGAGACAGAGTTTTTATCCTAATTTGCTGGGGTTTCTTTTCTTGGTGTGAAAGCCATATTTGGCAAGAATCCAGCTGGCCCAGGTTCTTTTAAAATCCGATTGGCCACTTCAGAATTTTTTCCATTTCACCGAGTAATAAAATAGGTTGGAATCATATTCTCAGCTTATGCCTTCCATCTTTTCTACGATAAGTATCGATCGAGTATCATAATGTCAAAAAGAGTCTACAAAGCGAGCTGTTCCACATAACATAGTCCAGAGAAAACAACTGAGAAAGATTCTAAGACTTCAATATTATATATATTCAAGAAATCTCACGTATGGGTAACTAGTATTTACACGTGCCGATCGCACTTGGAACCTATGTGGGCCCCGTGCAAAATATGATATTTGAGACTCGTGTGGGCCCGTGCAAAATATGACTGGTACAAAATGACCCCGTGCAAAATATGACACTTAAGACCAGTGTGGGCCCCCGTGCAAAATATGACTGGGACAAAATGCGATGACTAGGATATAAAAGTATGATTGAGACAAAAACCGTCCTGATTTGTATATATAATGTGGTGATGTAGCTATAATGTGGCAAAAAATGTGACTGGGACAGAAAATGTATGACTAGGACATATGAAGAATATGACTGTGACATTTTCCTGTTATGTATAATAGATGTGGTTGCTATGCAGGGCCGACCCTAGTATGTAGCCCGTAAGGTAAGGTCTACGCTTTAGGCCCCTAAATTTTGGTCCAAAAATTAGACTCCAAGATATGAAGAAATAATAAGTATTATCTATGTTAAAATATTTTAAATCATTGTTTTGGGTTTGGTGGGAACTTATATTTTTCCTTGCCCCGGGTCCAAGGTTCGATTCTTAACCCAAATAATTATTTGATGGATGTTTTTGCTAAAACTGAGTCTAAACTAACCCTAAGTAATCTCTCCGTCTCTCTTGACAGACTCGAATCGACTCGACTGCTCTATCTCTCGATCAACTCTCTCTCTCTCTCCGCCCCTCTGCTCTCTTCGTCTCTCTCTCGATGTCTCTCTCTCGACTTGACTACTCTCTCTCTGTCTCTCTGCTCTCTCTCCGTTGCTTTGCTGCTCTCTCTCCGTTACTTTGTTGCTCTCTGTTTCTCAATCTCTCTCTCTCTAAGACCACCTCAACATCTTCGGTGAGATGCGAATCGATTTTTTGTTTTAAAGACATCATTTCATACGGTACGGACTCTAGTTTATGTTTTTTATTCTATTGCTATTACATTTTGATTTAATTAGAATATGTATGTATGTATTCGGTTTGATTTAACTAGTGCATTTTGGTCTTTCACAGAAAAGTTAAATTATTCATGTTTAATTGATACATTCGCATCTCAAAATGCAAGACGGACGAGGTTCAAGTAATACTCAAGAGTTGCAATATTGGTATGTGATTTTTGTGTGTTCATATTTATAAGTACTTGTACTTTTTTACGATTTGTATTTTTTAAGTTTTAGTAACTTATATATAAGCCCCAAATGATTGTTTGATTTAAGCCTCAAAAAACTCAGGACCGGCCCTGTTGCTATGGATATGCAAAACTACAGCATTGTGATTGGAAGGTTCACAATCGAGTTAACAGGAGTGGAACGGAAAGCTACAGTTCGGCTATAAAGATCACACTTCCTAAGTGAATCCTCGTCTGCCTAGACCTACACTTCGCTCTGTCTACTTGAAAGGTTCTGAGACTCTATAGTTATTCATGTTGTGAGTTGTGAGGAGAACCGGTTTGAAACAATATTCTTGAGGTGGAAAGATCTGTTTCACTCAAGTGACTCATCAAGCGATCGTCTTCGCTCGAGTGAGCGTTGAGCGGTTCATTAATCAAATAGTTCTATAACTTTCCTGGAAATCGCTCGAGCGACTTGTCGAGCGAAGGGACTCGCTCGAGCGAGTTATGACCATAGAATACCCTGTTTTATACAATTTTAGGGTTTCTCATTGTTTAGGACTGCAAAAAAGCATAAAGAGGTTGTGTAAGCCAATAGCGGTAGGTGTCGGGTCCACTCCTTGTGGGCTGGATGGGCCCAAGGGTGGTTTTAGGGTTTCATGTGTAGTCCTATAAATAGATTTGTATCTCATTTGATAGGTGTGTGTGCTTGATAGATAGGGTCAGCAAGATGATTCTCCCCTACATGGGAAGTCATTGGCTTCATGGCAGAGACCACACCTGAGAGAGAGAGAGAGATAGACAATAGAGAGGAGAGGACCAATATATAAGGGTTGAGTGAATGTTTCTCAGTTTTATGTATATATGCATGCATATATAGAATATACAAGAGTTTTTTCATGTATTGTGTGTTCTGTGCTTCAATTGAATACGTGGATGCTCTACTGACCACCCTAACACGTGGTATCAGAGCTAGGTTCGAGGATTGAACGGTCTCCGAAGCTTTAGAAGATGAATGAAGACACGAAAGAATTTTAAGTTTGCGCCTTGGAGAGACGATTCCAGTGGTGGTGTCATGGAGGTGAAACGATGTTGGACATGGCAGAAAAAGTCATCTAAAGGTAGTGGCACAGTGGTGGAAGAGGCTTTGCAGTCGATATATGAAGTATTAACTAGATGAGAGATTTTATCATTGGGTTTTGTAGAGCTTGTCAAGACAATCATTTTGGTATATAATACGTCAAAATTGGAGTTGAAACGAGTCAGGAATTGCCGGTCAAAGTTTGCAAATGGAGGCGAGAGATGTTTTTTGCCCGGGTTTGGTCGAGGAGTGGTCAGATGATAGTTTCGAGCATGGGGTTGTGTTCATCTCGTCGAGACGAGTCCATAGGTAATAAGTTTATTGTCGAAAGTGTCCGAATGAAGTCGCATGCACCCGTCAAAGGCAGTATGTGTGTAGGCGCATCTGATCTAGTATGGGCATGGTTTTTACGTACTTCTGGGAAAAGGATGACGATAACTCAGTATTCATGTCATTACTGATTTGACACCACTTCAATAGCAACATCAGCAGAACAAGCCATGCCAGCATGCAATGTCATGTATTATACGAGAGCCATGTCACCAACATGTGATGTGCCACATCATCTGTCCAAGGTGGTCATATATGTGACACGTTAGACGGTCAGTGTTGATGGGGATAGTCAAAGATGAGTCAGTGTGCCATATCAGCGAGAAAGGTATAAATTTGTTTTTTGCATTTTCGGGTCCATTCAAACTCCATTTCTTGCGTGCAAGTCATCAATTTTGAGTATCTCAACGAGATGAATCAAATGGTGTGCTCTATATTTGATATCAGATCCCGAATGTTGCTAATGCCCAATTTGAGGTTTTGTATCTCGATTTTGATGTTTTGGAGCCAATCATTGTATTTTCGCATGAGAAATGGATTATTGGTGCATTATATTAATAGGTCATAGTTATATATGGATCCAATACTTGTGATAGTCATCGGGATGTGAGATAATAAATATTTGGTATGATTTTTTGGTTCTCTTGGAGATATAAGGTCTTTGGCATGAGATGTTGATCGAGGATGCATTGTTTATGCGAGATATTGTTCTAGGTGTATAGATATCGACCAAGGAGATGGGTTCTATTGTGGGGGTGCTTGTTCTTAACTAACGTTTTGGATGCAATTGTGAATGTGGATTTTGTGTATAAGAGATTCGATTCCGTTGGAGCATAGT